>SKCR01054177.1:0-36782 GCA_019454045.1 Zanthoxylum bungeanum | reverse complement strand
ATTCGTTAGCGACGTAAATAATAATTTCGCCAGGCGCAATTATTTATTTAAATCGGTTTAATTAACGTCGCGACGTAAGCTCGGTATTTCGGAAATATCGAACCCGAACGCGTGAGTGGACGTGGGCCCACTTTCATTGGGAAACGTGTGGGGCCCACATGACATATGTCATTACATTGCATGGTGTTAGTGTACAAAACACTCTATGGCATTGCATGGTGATAGTGTATAAAACACTCTATGGCATTGCATGGTGATAGTGTACAATTCACTCAATTGGTTTGCATGGAGTTTGAGTGTTGGACACTCTAAGCCATTGCATGGTTTGTGTCATAGATTTATTATTAATTTAATAAATTATGGCATAAATATAAATTGATTTTGGTTAAAACAAAATAAATCAATCACACAATTCTCTCTTCTCTCTCAAATTGCCGAAACTTCACCATTGAAGGGCAAAGGAAGATTTGATCTTCCATTCTCCATTTTTGCTAGCACAAGCAAGGGATCAAAGGAGGTGATAGGGAAACCATCAAAGAGCTTGGAATACAAAAGCTTGGAGCTTCAAGTCTTCTTCTTCCCTTGGCCGAAACCAACCAACCAACTTGGAGCTTGGAGATTCAAAGGTTTGTTCATTTCTTCATCACATAACTTTGTAAGTATGATTCCGCCATGCTTCAAGTCTTTTATATATATTCATTTTAGTATTTCATATGCTTAATCTTTGTTTGGGACCTATATAATAGAAACCAACAATGTCCCTGGTCGACTGAACTAGATGAAGGTTCAAGAGTAATTTTATTCGACAACGTCGTTGGACTGAGGAAAGTCCATGTCTTTATTTGACTCGACATGAGCCCATGGGGGATGTCCCCGGTCGACTGAACCAGATGAATGTTCAGGAGTAATTTCACTCGATAATGTCGTATGGACTGAGGGAAGTCCATGTCTTTATTTGACTCGACATGAGTCCATAGGGGATGTCCCATGTCGACTGAAGCAGATGAATATTCATGAGTAATTTCTTTCGACAATGTCGTATGGATTGAGGAAGTCCATGTCTTTATTTGACTCGACATGAGTACATTGGGGATGTCCCATGTCGACTGAACCAGATGAAGGTTTAGGAGTAATTTCATTCGACAATGTCGTATGGACTGAGGGAAGTCCATGTCTTTATTTGACTCGATATGAGTCCATAAGGGATATCCCCTGTCGACTTAACCAGATGAAGGTTCAGGAGTAATTTCATTCCACAATGTCGTATGGACTGAGGGAAGTCCATGTCTTTATTTGACTCGACATGATTCCATGGGGGATGTCCCCGGTCGACTGAACCAGATGAAGGTTCATGAGTAATTTCACTCGACATGTCGTATAATGAGGATGTTCTTTTAAACCAAGACTCTCAAGTGTGTTATATTGAGTGACTTTGTTTTCCTTGCCAGGCCTTTTATGTCGTTTCTTATTCGACATTAGGATTCTTCTAGGTTTCTTTCTAGCCATTTAATGCAAACCCTAGCGTAAGTTTCGAGGAGTTTTTGGCGGGAAATTGAGGCGTCAAAATGGAAGGGTGTATAAGAGAGCTTCGAGTGTTCATTTGCCTCACTCTCAAAATTTCACTTTAAAGATCAAGTTGGGAGAACTCTCAAGCCTTCAAGGTATTCTTCAAAAAACCATCTCTTGTTCTTCATTGTCTTTAAACATTCATAGTGTAGATTCAAGCTGTTCTTAGGTAATATTAGGTGTTTGACTTTGTTTTGTTCCTTAGATCTATTATCAAAATTGTGTTTGTGGGTTTTGATCTTTATGGAATAGATTTTTAAGAAATTTAGTGTTTGTATGCTTTCCGTGTGGAGAATGTCGAGTGGAGAATCCTTAGGCACTCTAGGTGCTGAGATTGATAAGTTTGTCGAATCATCTTCAAGTGAGATGGAAGAGGTCGAAATATATAGAGATTAGTCGTATCAGGATCTAATCGAGGCTGGGTTAATAACCGTAGCCGAGTTATCCCAAGAAGTCCCCACTGAAGCCATACCACTTAGGACTTTACCAGCCATTGCAGAGTCGAGTGAAGTACCTAGTACAAGCAAACCAACGAATCTGCTAACGAAGAACCCTGCTAGTCGTGTGATAGAAAGAAATCTGGAAATCAGATTCAAATATAGGTTTCCAAACTCAATAGAAGTGAGATTATCCTTATCGAGTGAAAGAATTAATTATAAAGTTCCAGTGTGGATTGGGTTCTATGAGCGGCCCTTTGCAGATGGATTGAGGTTCCCCATACCAAGATTAGTTTGGGAGGTCTTAGACCACTTTCAAATAGCTCATTCTCAATTTATGACTAATATTTGGAGGATTTTATTGTCGATTGAATGCATGGCTTTCGAATTAGGAGTGATCTTTGAAGTGAAGGATGTTCTGTCCATATACTACTTAAAGGAACACTTGACTGAGAAGGGAAGATATACCTTGTTTCTTTGACAGAGGAAGAAACATTTAGTCACTGGACTTCCCATGAATGATAGGGGAAATTGGCAGTCCGATTACTTCTTTGTGAGAGGTGAGGGTATTTTTTGGTCAGTTGGAGCTGGTCGAATCCCAGAATACTGGTGCTTGGCGAGTGAGTATTTTTCTTTAATATGTGTATTCTTCGAACATACTTATTAATTAGTCTGACCTTATGTTTATTTCTGCAGATCCTTTGAGAAATAGGTCGTTTGATACAACATCAAGTCGGACCATTTCTAACACTAAAGCTATCTTAGCTCTGCCTACCAAAGAAAGAGATTGGAAAGACATCTAGGTAGAGAGAAGGTTGAGAGCCACTCTATTGTGGAGGGAATTTCATCAACGAGAAGGTACCCTTTTGGCTATTTGTAAACACGTATTGGCCGTAATATACTGTAATTGGTCGTGTCGAGAGCTATACGGAGAGTTGACATTTGTCATGTCTTGAAAACATGAATAAATTTTATGCGCAGAGGAAATAATGTATGGGCCATTCAAAATAACATCACTCGACGAAATGAAGGGCCGGAAGAAGGCCATAAAGTTGAAGGTGAATGAGCCTAATGTTGAGAAGGTATAGGGTATTCAACCCAAAGATTTCGTTTCGAGTGAAGGTGTTGTGGAGAAGAGGAAGTCGATTAAGATGATAACGTCCGGGAAGAAAAGGAAAGTCATAATTGAGGTGGAAGAAGAGACTAACAATGTCATAATAAGGATTCCTCAAGGGTCGACTGCAATCTCGGACCCTTCAAGTTTGAACACATTTGTGAATGGGATTCTTCTGGAGGAGGATGAAGAAAGGTTGGCTAGGATTGGCCCGGTTGAAGCAATGAAGAAAGCGACGACTTTGAACTATCAAGTATGTACACTTAAGATTTCCTTTAAATTTACTAACTTACTAGTCAAATGACTTCTAACCATAATTTTTTCAGGCATTGGAATGCAGCCTATACATGCAAAAATATGCCGAGTCGAGTCAGAAGAGAAATAGGGAATTGGAGAAGGCCTTATCAGTAGTGAGAAAGGAAGCATCAGAATTGAAGTCTGGGTTGGATGCGTCTGAGAAGAGGGCGAAGGGACTGAAGAATGTATTGAAAGAAACCAAGGCCACACTTAAAGTCGAGAAGGAGATGTCTGAAGCGACAGTCGAAGCCTACAAACAGGGTTTTGATTATGTAAAAAATAAAAACGAGCAGCTACTTGAACAAATGGAAGTGATTGCCATCGAATCCATGTTGAAAGATAGATATGACTTGATGAAGGAATATCTTGTTGGGAAACATGTTGATTGGAAGCTTGAGAAGTGGATTCAGGAGTACGAAAGACATATAGCCGGGCTTTCCTCTTCGACTGAGGGCGATGAAGAAGAAAAAAGTGGTGAAGTCGAGTCAAGGAATGATAAGGTTGTGGAGGTTGTAGTTCCCGAAGTTGAAGTTATGGTGCCCAAAGGTCAGGTGGAGGAAGGAAGGAAGAGGTGCTGAACTGTCAAGAGCCGAAGCTGATTTCGGGAAGATGATGCTCCTGCTGGCACTCCCGCGACTGAAGAACAACTAGCTAGTGCTCCAAAAGTTTAAGAACATTACTAATCTAATGTACTTAGGTTTTTTTTTTTTGTTAATGTTTTGTACAAAGTAGGTCATTTTGTCGAATGGAAAAGGAATTTCTAATGAATGAAGTTTGATTCCAAATCCAATCAGTCGAATGAACTTTCGCAAACAACAAATATTTCATAGTTCGAAAGATAACTAATCAGTCGAATGAATTTTCACAAACAACAAATCTTTTATTTCATACTCCGAAAGATAACCAATCAGTCGAATGAATTTTCGCAAACAACAAATCTTTTATTTCATACTTCGAAAGATAACTAAGTATTGCATACTTTGAAAGATAACTAAGTATTGCATGTATTACCAGAAGAATCACTTGAGATGAACGGCGTTCCAACTGTTACGTATGAGAGTCCCCTCCATGGTTTGTAGCTTGTAGACTCATCTCCCAACGATTTTGGTAATGAGTTACGGACCCTCCCAGTTCGGTCCCAGTTTACCATCTCCAACCTCCTTTGTGTTCTAAAAAACTCTGCGTAAAACCCAATCTCCTTCCTTGAAAGTTTGGCACCTGAAATTTTTGTCAAAGTATCTGGCCATCCTCTGTTGATGAGCAGCTAGTCGAATGGAAGCTCGGTCTCTGGCTTCATCAATTGTATCGAGGGTGTAATTCATAAGTTTTCGATTCGATTCCTCTTCGAGCCATTGGTAGTGTGGGGATGGGATGGTTTCTTCGGTTAGTATCACTGCTTCTGTACCAAAATCCAGTGAGAAAGGGGTTTCGCCTGTTGATGATCTGGTCGTTGTTCTGTAAGACCACAACACCCCAGGCGTTCATCTGCCCATGAACCTTTAGCTTTCTCTAATCTTTTCTTCAAAGTGTTTAATATCGTTTTGTTAGATGATTCGGCTTGGCCGTTCGCTTGTGGGAAACATGGGGTTTAGAAGCTTAACCTCATGCCTCAATTCTTGCAAAAATCTTGAAAATGATGTCTGACGAATTGCGACCTATTATTAGTCACGATTTCTTTGGGTATACCGAACCGACATATGGTATTCTTCTAGATGAATATTTGTGCCTCCTTGTCGCGTATCCTGGCGAATAATTCTGCTTCGATCCACTTCGAGTAGTAATCTGTCAGCATAAACATGTAGACTCGCTGACCTGGGGCGGTAGGGAGTTTCCCAACAATGTCCATCCCCCACTTCATGAACGGCTGGGGAGATATGATGAGATTGAGTCTTTCTGGTGGGAGATGTGAGACTGGAGCAAACCTTTGACATTTATCACACTTCTTGGCGAATTCTGTTGAGTCAGACCTCATTGTAGGCCAGTAGTAGTCGGTCGAATGGGCTCGTAGTGCCAAACTCCTACCTCCGGAATGATTCCCACATTCCCCTTCGTGCAGTTCTGACAACACATGTCGCGCCTCTTCATGAGTGAGGCATCTCAAGTAGGGTCCGGAAAATGATCTCTTTAGCAACCGACCGTCGAATAAAGTGAATCTTGCATACTGCCTCTGGATCTTTCTGGCCTGGAGTTTGTCTTCTGGGAGTTTACCTTCTTGTAGATACTTGATTATCGGTGTCATCCAGGAGTCGGCTGAATGTATTGAGACGACCTCTTTTTCTTCTTTCCAAATTGCCGGCCAATTGAAGTATACTACCGGTATTGATCATGGTTGGTCTCCTTGCATCATTGAACCAAGGGTGGCCAGTGCATCTGCTTGGGAGTTCTCGCTTCTTGGGACTTGGGTTATAGTGATTTCCTCAAACGTCGACTGATCTCACCTTTTGTAAATAGGATACCATTTGTAGATCTCTTGCGTGGTATGATCCCTGAATCTGATTGATAATCAGTTGCGAATCAGACTTGACTTCTACATTTTTAGCTCCGAGTTCCTTGGCCAAGGACAACCCTGCAATCAACGCTTCATATTCTGCTTCGTTGTTGGTGACTTCGAAACCGCATTTGATTACTTGTTGCAGAACGTCGCCCTCCGGAGTGATAATCATTATCCCCAGGCCACAACCTTTCTTATTACTAGATCCGTCGACTGCGAGTTTCCATGGAATGGTCGGACATATACAACAGACTTCTGCTTCAGCTGCAACAAGTAGGCTGGGAGTAAAGTCGGCTATGAAGTCCGCCAAGGCTTGTAATTTGATGGCGGTCCTGGGCTGGTATGTGATGTCGTATTCCCCAAGTTCAACTGCCCATTTCATCAGCCTCCCCGACAACTGCGGTTTATAGAGTATGCTCCTCAAGGGATACGCAGTGTACACAGTGATTGGATGCCCCTGAAAGTAGGGTCGAAGCTTCCTTCCAGCCGTTATCAAAGTGAATGCCAATTTCTCCATTAATGGGTAGCGCCATTATGCTCCCTGCAGTGCTTTACTCATATAGTAGACTGGGAGTTGTGTTTCCATCTCTTCTTTGATCAAGACTGCACTTATCGCGTGTTTTGAAACCCCCAGGTAAAGAAAAAGCCTCTTGTTATCGAGTGGCTTTGACAACAAATGTGGAGTGGTAAGATATCGCTTGAGTTCTTCCAAAGCTTCTTCATAAGCAGGAGTCCACTCGAAGTTATTTGCCTTTTTTAAGGCCGAGAAGAATAAAAAGCTCTTGTCTGTAGACTTTGAGATGAACCTGTTATGTGCTGCTATCCTCCCGACTAGTCGCATGACGTCCCTTGGGCTCGTAGGAGAAGAGATCGCAAGGATAGACTTGATCTGCTCTGGATTTGCTTCTATCCCATGTCGAGTGACCATGTTGTTAGACAATTATGACCCATAGCGTCACTATTTGTAAAATACATTGTGATTTTTGTACAAATTAACTATGTGGCAATGAAATTGCATTTTATCATTTTGTAATTTGATTACTTAAATAAATTAATGATAAAAGTCCCTATGATTAGTTCCGGATTATAAGATATGAGACAATATCAATCCATAAAGGTTTAATCATTAAATATCCCTAGTCATACTATTATCGAGACTGGACATCGATAATGCGGAATAGACTAGTATTGCACTTGTGCTTGTTATGGAAGCGTAACATTATAGTTCTCATATATTTAAGTATTGGATACTTATGCAAGTGTGATAGGAGGTTGTGTTTACCGATGGTACGGAAACAGCTTCGCTCTGGATAGACCCCGCGAAATCCCATTGGTAGTATGACTACGTGTCTATGGGAATCTGCATCAGGGTAGGTGTATTTGGTCTTAACCTGAGACTTACATCGCTAGTACTTACGACTATCAATACGCTTTGGTTTTGGTCGTCCGAGACTTTAACAGGTTCTGTGTACACCTCTTCTGGGTTTATTGAGAATCGTAGTGTATTGGGTGTGATGTCAAGAAGGAAGTATCACTTCAGTCATATGGAGATGATGATCACGCAGGGATACCGAACTGGTACTCTAATTGGTTGCAACCATCGGGATAATATGACATGGTCACGATTATCCTATTAAAGAGACTAGTTGGTTGTAATCCGATATATGCTTCGTACATGGCAGACACTATTCCAGCCTCAGGCCTTGCATGTGACATCCGATATTGGATCGCAATACGCAATACTATGTATACTACGCCTGGCAAAGATTATATATTCCATTAAGAATATTTCTGGAGAATTGGGTAGGCACGGTGCTTTGCTAGAAGCTAACCATGTCTTGTAAATCGGTAAAAACGTAGTACGAGGTACGTACATGTTCGGATAGTCCGACGACCGGATTTACTGCCAACATATCCAGGGATCTCATGGGTTGCTTCCCGAAGATTCATCGATGACGTATGATTCGAACATAATTAATCTAGGATTAATTAGGGAGAAATTTTATCTAGGATAAAATACTATTTGAAGAGAGAGAACGATTAATTTGGAATTAATCGATCAAATGATATATTCGATATATTAAACGAAATTAGATTTCGACGCGGAATTAAAATTGGATTTTAATTCGGGCTAACGAATTGATTTAGAATTAATTCGCAAGCGACGTGAATAGTAATTTTGCTAGGCATAATTATTTGATTAAATTTGATTTAATTACGTGGCAAAGAAAATTCGTTAATTCAAAATTAGCGAACCCAAGCCCATGAGTGTTTGCGGGCCCACTCGCATTTTGAATTAAAGTGCGGCCCACAAGTCACATCGCGTGTCACTTTAGTGATGGAAGTCAAGTAACCTTTTTGTGATTGACAACCAGTCACTATTCATGATGGGAGTTGTTGTAGGCATTGAATGCCATTTTCCCTCATTTTTGCTTTATGCTTTTGGATAAGCATATACCAAAAGTTGTGAAGAATTTTTGTTTTATGTTTTTAGAAAACAAAAACAAAATAAATAGAAAGCTCTCTCTCTCTCCCTTTGTGCTCCATTGCCGCGAGCTCCATCAAGAACAAGAAAGAATTGTTGCAATTTTTTCTTAGTGCTAGCACACCAAAGGAATCATATCAAGGTGTTAGGGAAACTAATCCCTTGAGCTTGGAATCAAAGATCAAAGCTTGGAGCTTGGATTCAACATTCAAATAGGACCTTGGCCGAATCTTGGAGGACTTCTCAAGGGCAAATTTTTGTGTTCAACGCATCCAACATCCGCTCTTTGTAAGTATGATTCCGCCATAGTTTACTTTTGTATTCACAATATTTCATTGTTTATATGATCTTGGAATGTCTTAGAGACCAACAATGGTATCAGAGCCTTGATGAGCATGAAATTGAACTTAGGGTTAATATACTAAAATTTGGGTAAATTTGATTTGAGCGTGATTTAACCAAATTGTTTGTTTGAGTATGCTTGTATATGGATAACTTGGAGTTATATTTGATCAAATTGATGAAAAACTAATTGGATTATTTTTCCCCAATTTGGGTATGATGGCCGAATGTGAAGATAAACCCTAAGTCATGGTATTTTTTGTTCTTTTGATCATTGGATGAGTTTAAAGACTTGGGATAAATTGATTAATGATTTAATTGGATTGAAATCGAAATCGGTTTAAAAAATCCCAAAATCTCGTGAGCTTCAAAGCATGAAATGAGATGATTTTTTGTTTCAATAATGTTGGACATGTGTTGAACAAATTAAGCATGATTAATTTATTAGATTAGTATTTTGGAAATGTTAATTTAAATAGTTAATCATGGCTAAGCACTTTAATTAATTAAATCATGATATTTGGAATATTAAAATTTAATTAGTTGGGCTTAATTTAGAATTGGGCTTATAATGTTGTATTTGGGCCTAATGGGCTTGGTTGGGCCAAGTTGGTTTAGGTCAATTGGATTAGATCCAAATTGGGCCTAAATCATTCCATTAAGTCCAAATATGACAAATGGGCCTTTTATGTTTAATTGGGCCTTATGGGCCGAAATTGGTTTCTTGGCAAATATGGTGATTCCTTAATTGGGCTTTGGTATTTGGGTTTGACCCATATTGACCAAAGTCCATGCCTTAAGAAATTAATTGAAAGCCCATTGGACTTTAATTAAATGACATTGGATGTTAATTGGGCTTTGAGACCCATTTAGATTAGATTTGGAATCTAAGTCGTAAAGGCACATTAAAAAAGTGTAGTTATTTAATTTGGAATTAAATATGGAATTAATATTGAATACGAATTAAATTAGATTTAAATTGTAGTTCAATATAATTCAAGAATTCGTACTTTGAGTACTTATTCTTAAACGAGTTGGACTCGCGCAAATCAAATCGTTGTTTGAAAATTGGATGATCACTTTATTCAAAGATTAATTAATTGGATTAGATTGATTGAATAACATGCTTTGTGTGAATACATGGATGTGTTGAATGAATAATGTATATCGGATGGATATTAGAAGGGAAAAGGCAATTTTGGAAATTATTGTAAATTTAGAATTTATTAAATTGGACCTGTGTGTCCAGCTTTATCTCTCTTGATTCTTTGTAATTCTATTCTCACCTAATTCCCCTCAATGTTAATGAGGTTTCTTTAATTGTATTATGTAATTGGGTAGAAGTTAGAATAGTGCTAGCCGGGGAGAGGAAATGGAGTGATTTGTTCTAGGAACAATCTGTGAGATATCCATCAGCATATCATTATTAATTTATTTACCGCGCCTTATTATGCTTTTAGAATGCATGCTTAAAGGTGTATGAAGAGACCTAACAAAGATAATAAATTGGTTGCCAATTTACGCAAAAAAACCCTCAATAAATATTAAGTGTTTTCCTTCCATTGAGTAATTCTTACTCAAGATCCAAGATTGGCACTGGTTTGTTGGCCAAAGTCAAGACCTTTGTCCATCGCGGATGTGTTTGAATCATGAAGACTTTATTCCATATCGTATGTCTTGTCCAAGTTGTGATTTATTGGCCAAAGTCAAGATCACTTCTTGTCCATCGACATCGATTACGAAGCTTTCCAAAGTCAATGGGTTCCTCTTAACTGGAATCATTAAGCTTGTTGTGCCAAAGCCAAGGCTTAGTTGATTCAGAGGAAAAAGGTTAAGAAAATATATTGGATATATTGGCATATATATTGTATATATGTTTCGGACTTGGAGGTCCACCTACCGGATCTAGGAATTGGATGAGATCCAATTGATCTTAGAGATGTACCTAGTTAAATATCATACAGCTTGTTGGCCAAAGTCAAGGTTGTGTGTTATTTAACGGGATCCTAGCCCACTAGGAAACTAGGTTTCCCGAGTACTCAACAGAGGGTTAGAGGCTCGCCGAAAAATAGTGGGAGGCTAATATTGAATTTGTAATTTCATTCAAATACTTAGTTTTACGCGCTTTCAAATTATTTCGTCAATTAAATTTATTATTTGGACTAATATATTATTATTTTTCTTGTAACAGTTAGACTGTACCCATACATCGTTAATTGAATAGTTGGACTATTGCGGTTAAGATGACAGGAAAGTTAAGCATTAAGGATATTGTCATGGGCGATAATGTCTTTAATGGCACAAACTTTCAAGACTGGGATATGAATCTCAGAATTGTTCTGGGATCCGAGAAGTTACTCTACACCATAGAGAGACCTCTTGGGCCTAAGCCCCGACCTGATCAGTTGTTTGAGCTAGAGCTTTGGAAGACTCATAGCAATGACAACGCGACTGCTCAATCGGTAATGCTTGCTGCTATGACTCTGTAATTCCGTCGTCAAAATAAGGGATTGGATCCCTATGAGATGATGGCGAAGTTGATGATCTTCACCGATCTAATCTTATATCGCAAAGATATGAGTTGCAGAAGAAGCTCTTCCGCGCTCGCATGTCAGAGGGTACGTCTGTTGAGCACCATGTGTCACTGATGATTGCTGACATTGAGCAACTCGGACAGATGGGCATCGTCTTCAAGGCTGAGACTTCAGTGGATTTGATCCTACAGTCTCTCCCTAACACTTGGAGTGGGTTTATCATGAACTACAACATGTTGAACCAAGACCAAACTCTTGGAGAGTTGATGTCCACTCTGCGCAAAGTAGAAAAAGAGCTCCTTAAGGGCAATAAGCGTGAGGCGCACTTTGCTTCAACATCTCAGACTCCGAGGGCTTGGCCCAATGCGACTGGAGGTGTCAAGAAGAAGGGTGTGGGACACGGAAACTGGACGACGCATGATGTTCTAGGCTCGCGGCCTAGTTGGGAGTACGGAGTATCCCGCGGGGGACTAAACCGGAGAATAATGGAGTCGCCACCCGGTGTGAACCGGGAAAATGAGATTTAAGGCCGCACTCACCCCTCCCAAGGGAAGACCTCAAACCGTTGGGTTTGGAATGGTCCCTTACTTACGCCACTTGTAATAAAATGATTTGTGCAATAATCTAACCAAGCCTAAGCAACATATTTCCAAGGATAATATATTTCCGAGTTCGCATGCATAAATCAAAGGTTCATCTAAGTTCACATGTAACACATTTTTAAGTTTGCATACAACCTATTTGCATATAATCTATGTCTGAATTCGCATGCATAAAGATAAATATGGCTAGCATACAATGTTATAAGCACATTACATTCCATCATAGGCATGCCAGTAGATAATAATTGTACAATCATGCATGAAAGCAAATCGGAATAACGGCGAGCCTAGAACACCATGAACATGTTGAATGGATGAATGCGGAAGTATAAGTAGATGACTACCGTGTAAACATACATCATGGGAACGAACATGTAATCTTGTGCGCACAATAAATGGCTAAATGAGAACATGAACAATCAAAAAGGCAAATGACAAAATGAGTAACCATGCATGAGATGTGATGAAAGAGGGTCTGTTTACCGTGCGGCGTTCGTACGGCGTTCATATCCGTGTTCGAACGGTAAATAGAAGGTTCGCGTTCGAGTAGCGTTCTTAAACGCGTTCGAACGAACTGAGATAGAAAACATGCGTTCATGTGGCGTTCTGAAACGCGTTCGAACGGGGTTACAACAGCGACCTCCGAAATGCAGTAAACAACATGACACATACGTGAATGGATGAATAGATGAAACCTAATAAATAATAACGGGGTAAAAGGCGCGGCAAAGTATCCTGGTAAAGGTTCTTTAACCCCTCGAAATGGAGGACCGTTAATCCAACTTACTAAACCAATGCGCATCACATCATAATGCATATAAAAATAAAGACAACAATATCGGACTTCGTATACCCGATTGAACATATCTTACATTCAACCGACTATACATCATCCGGCGCGGCAAAGCATCGTGGTAAAGGATTTTAACCTCTCAAAATAGAGGACCTTTAATCGCACTTACTAAGCCCATGCGCAAACAACACAAGACATATATAAAAAGTAAAGACAACGATATCGGACTTCGTGTATCCGATTGAACATATCTCGCATCCAATCGAATATACATTATCCAGCGCGGCAAAGCATCGTGGTAAATGATTTTAACCTCTCAAAATAGAGGACCTTTAATCGCACTTACTAAGCCCATACGCTAATAACACGATGCATATAAGAAATAAAGACAGCGATATCGGACTTCGTATACCCGATTTAACATATCTCACATTCAACCGAATATACATCATCCGGCGCGGCAAAGCATCGTGGTAAAGGATTTTAACCTCTCAAAATAGAGGACCTTTAATCGCACTTACTAAGCCCATGCGCAAACAACATAATACATATATAAAAAAGTAAAGACAACGATATCGGACTTCGTGTATCTGATTGAACATATCTCACATCCAATCGAATATACATTATTCGGCGCGGAAAAGCATCGTGGTAAAGGGTTTTAACCTCTCAAAATAGAGGACCTTTAATCACACTTACTAAGCCCATGCGCAAACAACACAATACATATATAAAAAAGTAAAGACAACAATATCGGACTTCGTGTATCCGATTTAACATATCTCATATCCAATCGAATATACATTATTCGGCGCGGAAAAGCATCGTGGTAAAGGGTTTTAACCTCTCAAAATAGAGGACCTTTAATCACACTTACTAAGCCCATGCGCAAACAACACAATACATATATAAAAAAGTAAAGACAACAATATCGGACTTCGTGTATCCGATTTAACATATCTCACATCCAATCAAATATACATTATCCGGCGCGGCAAAGCATCATGGTAAAGGGTTTTAACCTCTCAAAATAGAGGACCTTTAATCGCACTTACTAAGCCCTTGCGCTTTATCTCATCATTACATAAACAAATAACATGCGAAAATCAAGTAGCGAATAATAGACAAATCAAAATAACATAAAATGAAATATGCGCCGTTTACTCAAGTGGTACGTGGAGTTATATCCGAGTACAGATCATACTACCGTCCATTCGGAATTGGCTATGAAATTTATGTCCGGGTTTCCATCCTATATACCACGAGAGGCGACCCATTTTTCATTTTATTCAAGGGCCACAACATACATCATTTTACAATTCATGCATTTTCTATCTATTCAAGGGCCACAACATGATTCACTCAACAATAATCATGCAAACGAAACTCAATAAATAATAAAAATACAACTGAAAAACGGATGTGAAAGAATACCCTCAGGTCTAACCTTTTTCGTCGACTCTCAGACTCGCGTTTCACGATGATCGGAAGGGTGAAAGCTCCGCAAATTTTCTGGTTCACTGGTTTGCGTTTTTCCTCGCTGTTTCGCTGCTCAAGCTACTGTTTTGACTCTGTTTCGCTGCTGTATTTCTGCTATATTTTGGTCACTGTTTTTGGTGTTTTAGGCTACTGTTCTCGGTAGTTTTGGGATGCAGTTTTGGGCAATTTCGAGGACTATTTTGGGCAGTTTCGGGGACTGTTTTGGGCAGTTTCGGGTTGCAGTTTTGGGCAGTTATATGGATTTTTTGTGCGAATGTGTGATGGGCAGTGAGTGAATCGGGGTGAGGCAAATTTGTGGGTGAAGTAGGCTGTTGAGATGTGAGGTGTATGGCGAGTTGAATGGGGAATTAACTTGCGCAGGTATGTGAGTGGAAGGCTATGGGGCTGTTGAGTGTGCGTGGTCAGAGGGCCAGTTCAGGTTGAGTAGCGTTAAAGTGCTATGTGTTGAGGTTGGCAGGTGCTTATTCGCTGAAGTGAGTGGATGGCTTACGTGAAGCAATGTGTGGGGGCGTGAGGCATGGAGCAGGTGTCGTGGAGTTGGGTGAGTGTGCTGTGAAGTGCTTGGAGAAGGGGCAATTTGTTCGTGAGTCAAAGGTAATTGAGACGTGGGGCTGAGGGCTGTAACGTGTGAGTGAGAGCCTGCAAGGGTTGGGAGAGGTTGGTTTTTTATAGGCAAAAGGGGTAGGGCTACTCCTTGCTTGACAAGGAAAGAGATTCGGCATTTAAGGGGGATTTGATTTAGTGTCAAACAAGGAAATCCTAAGATTGAGGGGGGACAAAATTAGTTCAATTTAGGAAGTCAATATATTTAATTTGTATTATTTAGGCATGATATTTGTTAAGTTAGGAATACAATATTTTTAATTAGGAATATAATTTGTTGATTGATTTTATTTGATGTTTTATTTAATTTGGTATATGATTTAATTAATATTTTATTTAATTTGGTATATGATTTAATTAATTTGGTTGTATTTTAAGGGCCTTGGGCGTGTGGGCCAAGGTGGTGGGCGTGTGGGCTTGCTTTGGTGGTGGGCTTGGTGTGTTAGGTGTTGTGTTGGCTTGGTGAGTGGGTTTGGGCCAAGGTTAAATGGTTTGCGGTGTTTTTAGGCTAAATGTGCTTTAAAACGGAGGTCCAACGAGTGAGCCTGGAGCTAAACAAGCGAATAAAAATCTAATGAAATATCGATTCCCTTCCGATGACTGTTTCCCGCAACTTCCTCAACTTAAAAGGTAGTGTCTCCAAATGAGACTCATCATAGGGACTCATATGCAAAAATGCAATGCCTACAAAGGGCAATGCCAAATCGTCAAAGGGTTCTGGGAAACCTAAGGACAAATCCCAAGATGTATGTCTGTAGTGCGGCAAGCGGGGTCACTAGAAGCGTGACTGCCACGAGTACAAGGCACACATGAAGGAAATCAAAGCGGGCAAGGCACTGGCTTCAGGTATGTTTGTTAAAGAAATAAACATGTCTACTACTAGTTTTAAAAATTGGATTTTTGATTCTGGTTGTGGAACTCATATATGTACTGATGTGCAGGATCTACAGATTATCAGGAGACTGGCCTCAGGAGAGATTGACCTCCGCATTGGAAATGGGACACATGTCGCCGTTTTGGCCATTGACACTTTTGTTTTGGAACTAACCTCGGGGCATGTACTTAAACTACCAGACTGTTATTATGTACCTAGTTTGACTAGGAATATTATTTCTGTATCTATGTTAGCCCAATGTGGGTACACTTTTTTATTTAGAAACATTGGGTGTTTTATGTATAAAAATGATATGGAAATTTGCACTGCTGATGTAAATAATGGTCTTTATATTTTGAATATGAATAAATCTCAAACATATAATGTAACAAACAAAAGGCTTAAAGTAAGTAACAAAGATGAAACTTACATGTGGCATTGTCATCTGGGACACATAAACAAGACACGTATATCCACACTTTTGAAGAGTGGGTACGTGGACGGATTTGATCCAAATTCATATGACGTCTGTGAATCTTGTTTATTAGGCAAGATGCCTAAATCACCTTTTAGCGGTAAAGGTGTACGTGCCACCGAACTGTTAGCCCTTGTTCATAGTGACGTTTCTGGGCCCATGTCTAGCCAGACTAGAGGTGGATATGAATAATTCGTAACCTTTATGGATGATGCATCGCGTTATGGTTATGTGTATCTTATGAGACATAAGTCGGAAACCTTTGAGAAATTCAAAGAGTTTCGACACAAAGAAGAAAAACAGACCGGCAAAAGTATTAAGACATTACGGTCGGACCGTGATGGCGAATACTTGAGCAATGAGTTTCTTGATTACTTGAAAGAATATGGTATTCTTTCACAGTGGACTCCTCCCGGAACACCGAAATTAAACGGTGTGTCCGAACAGAGAAACCGAACTTTGTTAGACATGATAAGGTCTATGATGAGTCGCACAGAGCTACATATTTCCTTCTGGGGATATGCATTGAACAGTGCAATACTTATTTTGAATAAGGTTCCGTCCAAGTATGTTTAACAGACTCCGTATGAAATATGGACAGGAAAGAAACCATGTTTCTCATTCCTGAAGATTTGGGGTTGCTGGGCATACGTCAAACGTTTGGAAGGTACCAAACTAGAACCCAAATCGGATAAATGCATATTTGTAGGATATCTTAGGGAAACCAAATGATATTACTTCTATCACCCACAAGAGAACAAAGTATTTGTTGCTCTACATACGGTTTTCCTTGAGAAGGAATTCCTAAATGCAGTGATAAGTGGGAGGAAAGTAGAACTCGATGAAAATCGGAGTGATACTGTTTCTGACACAGAATCTTTAACGGAACATTAACAGTCCATCAGGGATGAGACTGTACCACAATCTTCGAATACACAAGGACCGCGTAGGTCAGAGAGAATCGGAAAACAACCTGAGAGGTATGGGTTTCTGATCTCACCTCATGTGGATATTAATCTTATTGAGGAAGACGAACCGGTTACGTATGAGGAAGCGATACAAGGTATCGACTCCGGTTTATGGCAAGATGCCATGAATTCCGAAATGGATTCCATGTACACCAACCAAGTTTGGACACTGGTGGATGCACCAGAAGGCATAAAGCTTATTGGTTGCAAATGGGACTTCAAGAGGAAAACTGACATGGATGGCAACGTACAAATGTACAAAGACAGGCTTGTAGCGAAAGGTTATCGTCAACGACATGGTGTCGATTACGACGAAACTTTTTCACTTGTTGCCATGATAAAATCCATTCGGATAATGCTTGCTATTGCTGCATATTTCGATTACGAGATATGGCAGATGGATGTCAAAACTGCTTTCCTTAACGGAAACCTTTTGGAGGATGTTTATATGCAACAGCCTGACGGTTTTGTCGTACCAAGACTTGCAAACAAGGTTTGTAAGTTAAATCGATCCATTTATGGATTGAAACAATCATCGCGTTCTTGGAACCAACGTTTTGATGAGATCATAAAAGAATATGATTTCGTTCAAAACGAGGATGATCCTTGTGTATATAAGAAGGTTAGTGGGAGCGCACTGACATTTATTGTCCTTTACGTTGATGATGTATTGCTTATTGGCAATGACATTCCCATGTTAACATCGGTGAAAGCTTGGCTTTCATTAAAATTCTCCATGAAGGATCTGGGAGAAGCAGCCTTTATTCTAGGAATAAAGATCTTCCGGGATAGATCTAGAAAGCTGCTTGGACTCTCCCAGAGCACGTACATTGACAAAGTGTTGAAGAGATTCAACATGGATCAGTCCAAGAGGGGACTGTTGCCAGTGTCACATGGCGTCACTCTATCTAAGGACATGTATCCTAAAACTCAAGATGAGAGAGACAACATGAGTCGGATACCGTTCGCCTCGGCAGTCGGATCGATCATGTATGCCATGATATGTACGCGACCTGATGTCTCGTATGCTTTGAGCATGTGTAGTCGCTATCAGGCTGATCCAGGTGATGGTCACTGGATGGCGGTTAAGAATATCCTTAAGTATCTTAGACGAACTAAGGATGCTTTCTTAATCTATGGAGATGGAGAACTTGAGGTAACTGGGTATACCGATGCAAGTTTCCAAACCGATAAAGACGACTGTAAGTCACAATTCGGGTACGTATTTTGTTTGAACAACGGAGCAGTAAGCTGGAAATCTTCCAAGCAAGAGACTGTTGCCGATTCTACAATAGAAGCGGAGTATATTGCTGCAGCTGAAGCAGCAAAAGAGGCAGTTTGGATCCGTAAATTCCTATTTGGGTTAGGAGTAGTTCCGTTAGCAGCTGAGCCCGTTCCATTTTCTTGTGAAAATAACGGGGCTATAGCGCAGGCTAAGGAATCACGGTCTTATCAACGATCCAAGCATGTTCTTCGACGTTTCCATATGATTCGTGAGATCATACATCGTGGCGATGTGAAGATCGAGAAGGTCGCATCAGATGACAACATTGCAGATCCGCTGACGAAAGCTATTCATCAGCAAAAGTTTGAGCGACATGTACATAGTTAAGGTATTAGATGCTTGAGTGACTGGCTATAGGCCAAGTGGGAGATTATTAGACAATTATGACCCATAGCGTCACTATTTGTAAAAGACATTGTGGTTTTTGTACAAATTAACTATGTGGCAATGAAATTGCATTTTATCATTTTGTAATTTGATTACTTAAATAAATAAATGATAAAGTCCATATGATTAGTTCCAGATTATAAGATATGAGACAATATCAATCCATAAAGCTTTAATCATTAAATATCCTTAGTCATACTATTATCGAGACTGGACATCGATAATGCGGAATAGACTAGTATTGCACTTGTGCGTGTTATGGAAGCGTAACGACATAGTTCTCATATATTTAAGTATTGGATACTTATGCAAGTGTGATAGGAGGTTGTGTTTACCGATGGTACGGAAACAGCTTCGCTCTGGATAGACCCCGCGGAATCCCATTGGTAGTATGACTATGTGTCTATGGGAATCTGCATCAGGGTAGGTGTATTTGGTCTTAACCTGAGACTTGCATCTGGGAAAATTAATCTGGGATTAATTAGAAGAGAGAGAAAATTAATCTGGGATTAATTACAGAGATATTTTATCTGGGATAAAATATCATTTAAAAGCGAGAGAACGATTAATTTGGAATTAATAGAGAAATTAATATATTCGATATATTAAACGAAATTGGATTTCGACGTGGAATTAAAATAAGATTTTAATTCGGGCGAACGAATTAATTTAGAATTAATTCGTCAGTGACGTGAATAGTAATTATGATTGGTACGATTTTTTAATTAAATTAGATTTAATTACAACGCAACGGAAAATTCGTTAATTTAGAATTAGTGAACCCGAGCCTGGGATTATTTGCGAGCGCATTCGCATTTCAAATTCGAGTGTGGCACACAAGTCAAATCAAGCGTCAAATCGCTAGTCGCTTCTAGCGTCACATCATTTGTCAATCAAGTGATAGATGTCTTTCACTTTTAGTGATTGACGCCAGTCACTATTCATTGATTGATGGATTGATGGAGTGATGTGTGTGGTTGGCAAGCATTTATCGCTTGATTTTTTTGAAAATCAAAAGTGGTATATGTTAATTGATTTTTTGGAAATCAATTAGTCAACACAAAACCATCTCTCTCTTTTCTTTTTGGAGCCAAAACTCCATCTCTCCTTCACGGTCTTGGACCAAATTCTTCACTGGTTTTTGTTGGGCAGAAACCGTGAGCGAGGGAAGCAAGAGTGATGATTTTGTGGCAAAAATCAAGAGAGCTAGCACTCCGAGAGACATGCGAAGGTGATAGGGAAGTCCACCCATGAGCCGGGAATCGTTTGACGAAGCTTGGAGCTCACCAATGGCCGAAAATGGGGACTGCACAAATAGCCACTGCCGTGAGGTCCAAGGGTAGAAAATCAGATTTTTGTTGCCTCGCGCTTCGCTCAACCGATCGATGTGAGTATTCCGCAACTTCGTTGATTTGTATTCGCACTTGTTTCATGCTTGTTTAATGATCTTGGGACCTTAGCAAACACCAACAATGGTATCTTGAGCAAGGTTGAGCATGAAATTAATTTAGGGCTTAAAATTTGGGTAAAATTGATTTTGAGCATGTATAATGAAATTGGATGAATTAGTATGCTTAAATGTGTTTTAATTGATGATTGATTGGATCAATTTGATGAAATTGTGTTTGGAACAAATTTCCCCAATTTTTTAGGCTTGGCCGAAAATGTGAAGTGCCCTAATTGTCTTGGAATTTTGTTTTTTGATTCATTGGATGACTTGAAAACAATTGGGGATGTTGATTTAATGTTGATTTGGATTCAATTGGATTGGGTTTAAAATTGGACATGAAAATCCCCTTTGGCCGAGACTTTATGTAGCATGAATGGGTTTGATTTTTTGTTAAATTGTGTTGGACATGATTTAATGATGATAAGCATGATTAATTAGGCTAATTTGATGTTTTGGAAATATTGATTTGGGTAATTAATAATGTTATACACTTTAGGATAATTAAATGTGAAATTGGATTTTGTAATTTACTTATGTTGGCCTTAAAATTGGATTTGGGCTTGTTGTGTTGTAATTGAGCTTATTGGGCTTGGTTGTACCAAGTTGGGTTTAAACAAAATTGGTTGGATCCAATTGGGCCCAAAACCGCATCAATAAAGCCCAAATGCGACTAATGGACCTTTAAAGTTTAATTGGGCCTAATGGGCCAAAATTGATTTCTGGGCTTATGGGGTAATTCCCGGATTGGATTTTGGTTATTCGGTTTGACCCGAGTTGACCAAAAGTCCACGTCTTAAGAAATTAATTAAAAGCCCATTGGACTTTAATTAAATTAATATTTGATATTAATCGGGCTTTGAGACCGTAACGATTAAATTTGGAATTTAAATCGTAAGGTTTGTTAATAAAGTGTAGTATTTAATTTGGAATTAAATAGTGAATTAGAATTAAATACAAATTGAATTGGATTTAATTGTGTAGTTTAATTTAATTCGGGAATTCGTACTTTAAGTACTTATTCGCAAAACGAGTTTGACTCGCGCAAAATCAAATCGTTGTTTGAACATTGGATGATCACTAATTATCAGATCAATTAATTTGATTAGATTGATTGATAACATACTTGTGTGAATACATGGTTGCGATGCATGAATAATGTATATCAGATAGATATTAGATGGGTGGGGCAATTTTAGAAATTGTTGTAATAAATTTGATTTATTAATTGGACCTGCTGTAGGCATTGTATTTTCGCATGTGAAAGCCGATGATGAATCTCAGTTGGAGGCACTACCTTTTTAGCTAAAGATATTGCGGGAAAAGGAGGTCGGAAGGGGAAATCCGAAATAAGTATGTCATCAAGTTCATTTCACAAGCTCACTGTCTTCGTTAGTGCTGCGTTCGTTACTTCGTTCGAACGTCAGGCAGATTGTGGATATTTGTGTAGCGTTCGAATTGGCGTTCGAACGGCGTCGGTGTTTCTGGTTTTGCTGCTAGCCTCGCACCCCAGCCCAATTAGCTCCCCAAAGCCCATAAAACACATCCCAATTTAATTAAATTAAACATTAAATATTAAATAAAATATCTAAACCATTTACCAATTAAATAAAACACAAAATATAATCATACCTAATAAAGATAAATCAAATATATTAACTTTCTAACTAAACAAATCACATACTAAATTAAAAAGATGTTATGCCTAATTAAAATCAATCATAACAAATTAAATATTTTGCATTCCTAATCTAGCCAAATTTTGTCCCCCCCTCAATCTTTGACTTTCCTTGTCTAACACCAAATCATATCTCTCTTTAATGCCAAAATCCTTCCTTGTGAGACAAGGTGAAGCCCTAGCCTTTCTCTATATAAACCACACCTCTCCAAGACATGCACCGGGGGCTAGCTCATACACATAATATGCACACAACTCACACAAATAAAAAAAGAAAAGAAAATAACCCCAAGCCTTCACATTAAAAGCACCTTCACAAACCGATCAGCCCTACACGTCCATAAACCTCACAAATCTCCTCCACTCCATAACCGAAAATAGCAGCCCTCTAAGCCTCCACACATCACCGAAAAATATACCCCCAAACGGCAGCCCAAACACGCTCCAAACAGTTCAATCCGTAGCCCACTTACACAAACCGAAACTGACCCAAACCAGTCCCTAAATCACGCCCAAACAGCAGTAATTTAACCCCTAAAACAGCAGCAAAATACACTTAAAACATTCCCTAAAAACCTTAAAGTAATAACATAAAAAACTACATTCATAATCCTTAAAATAATCACACAAGACTGCACTAAAAAACCCACAAAAAACTTGGAACAGTCCGTTGAAACGTCAAAACAGGTGGCCTGAACAGTGAGCAGCAAAACAGAGGCCGAACAGGAGCAGGACGGAGTTCAAACCGCAAGCAAAACAGCAAAGCAGTGAGCTAGGATGCTAAACCAGTGAACCAGAGAAGTTGAGGAGCTGTACCCTTCCGACGTCCGTGAAACGCAAGCCTGAAAGTTGGCAAAAAGGTTAGACCTGAGGGTATCTTTCACACTCGCTTTTTTTATACTATTTATTAAATATTGCTTGCGTGATTGTCATGTTGAAATGCATGTTGTGGCCCTTAAGTAGATAAATATGCATGAATTATGAGATGTTGTCTGTTGTGGCTGTGAAATAAAATGAGAGATGTGTCAACTCTCGCGGTATATCGGATGGAAACCCGGACATAAATTTCATAGCCGATTCCGAATGGACGGTAATATGATCTGTACTCGGGACACAACTCTACGTACCGCTTGAGTAAACGGCACCCTCTTTTGTTTTGTGTTGCTTTGGTTTATTTATTTTTCGTCACTTGAATTCTGCATGTTGCTTATTTATGCATGGTTCAATCAAGCGCATGGGCTTAGTAAGTGGAATGAAAGATCCCCTATTGGGAGGGGTTAAAGCCCTTTACCACGATGCTTTGCCGCGCGGTTGATGTGTGTTCGGTTGGATGTAAGATGTGTTCAATCGAGCATACTTAGTTTGATATAATTGTCTTTATGTTGTATGCATGATGCGATCGAGCGCATAGGCTTAGTAAGTGGAATGAAAGATCCCCTATGGGGAGGGGTTAAAGCCCTTTACCACGATGCTTTGCCGCGCCGGTTGATGTGTGTTCGGTTGGATGTAAGATGTGTTCAATCGGGCATACTTAGTTTGATATGATCGTCTTTATGTTTGTATGCATGATGCGATCGAGCGCATGGGCTTAGTAAGTGGGATGAAAGATCCCCTATGGGGAAGGGTTAAAGCCCTTTACCACGATGCTTTGCCGCGCCGGTTGATGTGTGTTCGGTTGGATGTAAGATATGCCTAATCGGGCATACTTAGTTTGATATGATTGTCTTTATGTTTGTATGCATGATGCGATCGAGCGCATGGGCTTAGTAAGTGGGATGAAAGATCCCTTATGGGGAAGGGTTAAAGCCCTTTACCACGATGCTTTGCCGCGCCGGTTGATGTGTGTTCGGTTGGATGTAAGATATGCCTAATCGGGCATACTTAGTTTGATATGATTGTCTTTATGTTTGTATGCATGATGCGATCGAGCGCATGGGCTTAGTAAGTGCGATGAGAGGTCCTCTAATTGAAGAGGTTAAAATCTTTTACCACGATGCTTTGCCGCGCCTCGCATTGTACTATTTGCCATTTATGTATTGCGTCTCATTTCATGCATCAGGTCTGTTCCCGTTCGAACGCGTTTACGAACGCAACTCGAACGCGCATGCATTTTGCCTTATCATGCATCAGGTCTCATTTCTGTTCGAACGCGTTCACAAACGCCATACGAACGTGAGTATTCTGTTTCATTTCCGTTCGAACGCATTCACAAACGCCATACAAACGTGAGCATTCTGTTTCATTTCCGTTCAAACGCGTTTACGAACGCTACTCGAACGAGAACCTTCTGTTTACCGTTCGAACGCATCTACGAACGCTGCACGAACGCCCACTGTAAACAGATCCTCTTGCATCACATTACGACATGTCCATCTTAGCACATAGTTACCCTTTTTTACGTTATGCATTTGTATTACCTCTCTAGTTGTCTATTTCTGTTATGCGCTTAAATATCTTTTCTTAATATGCATGCTAGTAAGAATGCTATTTGTTTGCGCTTCTGTGTCCACCAATGCGTTCATTAACTTGTATGCTTGCCGTATGATAATCCTTATGTATGCAAATTGAGACATAGATTACATGCAAATAGGCTGTATGCAAATTCGAATATGTGTTACATATAAATTTAGATGAACTTGTTGATGTATGTATGTGAATTAGAAGCATGATATTATTAGAAATAAGTGTTACTTAAGCCTGATTAAATTATTATATAAATCATTTCATTACAAGTGGCATAAGTAAGGGACCATTCCGAACCCAACGGTTTGAGGTCTTCCCTTGCGAGGGGTGAGTGCGGCCTTAAATCTTTATCCCGGGTGGCGACTCCATTATTCTCTGGTTTAGTCCCCCGTGGCTATTCCGTACTCCCGACCGGGCCGCGAGCCCCGGACAGCATGCGTCATCCAGATCCTGTGTTCCCACACCTGCGTGTCCAGCCTTATTACCTCATTATTCTTTGTATTCTCTTCTCACCATTCCCCTCAATGTAAATGAGGCTTCTTAGAAGTGTAGTGTAACGGGTAGAAGTTATACTTGTGCTAGCGGGAGAGAGAAAAGGAGAGATTTGATCTAGGATCAATTGTGTAAAGTATCCATCTGCATATCATTATTATTTATTTATACGTGCTTTATTATGTGTTTAGAATGCATGTTTGAGGGTGTATGATGATGAGACCTTAACAAAGATAATAAATTGGTTGCCAATTTGCACGCGAAAAACCCTAACATAATATTAAGCATTTTTCCTTCCATTGAGTGATTCTTACTCAAGATCTAAGACTGGCATTGGTTTGTTGGCCAATGTCAAGACCTTTGTCCGTTGAGGATGTGTTTGAATCACGAGAGCTTTGTTCTATATCAGTGTCTTGTCCAAGTTGTGGTTTTTTGGCCAAAGTCAAGACCACTTCTTGTCCATCGACATTGATTACGAAGCTTTCCATGGTCAATGGGCCACGCTTAACTGGGATCACTAAGTTTGTTGTGCCAAAGCCAAGGCTTAGTTGATTCAGAGGAAAAATATTAGGTAATATATTGGATATATTGGCATATATAAGATATATGTTTCGGACTTGGATGTCCCCATACTGGATCTAGAAATTGGATTGGATCCAATTGATCTTAGAGATCTACCTAGTTAATTATCATACAATTTGTTGGCCAAAGTCAAGATTGTGTGATATTTAACGGGATCCTAGCCCGCTAGGAAACACGGTTTCCCGAGTACTCGACAGAGGGTTAGAGGCTCGCCGAAAAATTGTGGGAGGCAAGAATTGAATTTGCAATATTCGTTTAATTACTTGCCATACGCGCTCAAACAAATATCATTCGTCAAATATATTAAATGTTAGTTGGACTAATATTTAAATGTTGTTTTAATTAATAGTTGGACTATAGTCAAACTATTCATTTATAGTTGATTTTATAATTGGATTATAGTAATCAATATAATTGATTTTAATCTATTAAATTATAGTTGATTAAATAGTTGGACTATAGTAATCATTATAATAAATAGAACCGAAATTGTTGATTAACTAGTTGGACTATTAAAATCAAGATAAAATTGAAAGATTGACATTTAAAACATAATCGTAAGGAAAATGTATTTAAATGGTTTAACTTTCAAATTGGGAATAAATTTCAGGATGGTCCTGGAAAATAATAAGTTACTTTATTTGATAAAATAACATATTATGCCTAAGCCCGGAGTTAAGCAAATAGTAGAGCATAATCTTTGGAAGATTCATGTGATGATAACTTTAGTGCTTAATCCATTATACTTACCGCAGTAGACTCCTTAATTTCTGAATTAGAACTAATGATTAGATCCTTAAAGTATGATAATGAAATTGAAGGATCTTCATAGATCTATTTTAGATCTTAGAAGTACTAAATTGCAATAGTAAACTCTTGGAGAGTTAATGACTATTCTCAAGGAGACAAAGTCAAAATTTGCCATATGGCAAGTAGCGCAAGGCGCACCTTACTTCTGAAATATTGAAAAGGGCAAAGGCAAAATCATTATAATCTTCTGGGAAGAAAAAGGACACATCCTAAAATGTTTGCCTAAATGTAGCAAACGGGATCGCGGAAGCGTGACTGCCGTTTGGACAAACCAGACCTGAAGGAATTGAAGGCGAGCAAAGCTCTGACTTCAAATATGTTTGTCAACATTATGTTCACTACTAGTATTAAAATTAGATTTTAAATACTTAGTGTGGTACATAAATATATACTGATGTTCAGAATCTGCTATGAGCAGGATACTGACTTCATATTAAGATTAATCTGTGAATTGGAAACGGGACGAAAGTCACTATTTTAACCGTAGATACCTAAGTTTAGGAACTACCTTCGGGTGTGTACTTAAATTAGGAAACTGTTATAATGTGACTAGTTTGACTAGAAACATCATCTCTATATCAGTGTTTAACCCGCTGCGGGTGAACCTTTATATTCTAGAACACTAAAGTGTTTTATTATATAAAGGTGATATTGAGATAAACACATTAGATGTGAATAAAGAATTTATATTTTGAATATAAATAAATCTCAAATATATAACATGACAAACAAATAGCTCAAACTGATTTGATTAGAAGAAACTAATTGTGGCATTGTTGTCTGGGACACAATCAAACAATACTCGTATATCCACACTTTTGAAGGGTGGGTACTCGGACTAATTTGATTCCAATCAAATAAAGTCTACGAATCTAGTTTATTGGGTAAAGTGCCTAAAACACTATTTACTTAGTAAAAGTGTAAATGCCACCGATCTGTTAGCCCTAGTTCATAGTGAAGCAAGTGGGCCCATGTCTATCTAGGCTAGAGGTGGATATGAATATTTCGTGACCTATACGGATTTGGCATCGCGTTATGGTTATGTGTCTCTTTTGAAACACAAATCGGAAACTTTTAAAGTTTTGACACGAAATAGACAAACAGATCGGCTAAAGTATTAAACTGTCACGGTAAGACCGTAATGGAAAATACTTAAGCAATAAGTTTCTCATATACTTGGATACTAGTTGATGTACCGCAAGGCATTGTGCCTATTGGTACTTTATAAGTCTTCAAGGAAGACATACATGGATGGCAACATACCAACGTGTAAAGCTAGGCTTTTAGCGGAAAGGTATCGTTATCAACATTGTGTTGATTTCGATTCAACCTTTTACCTGTTGCCACGGTAAATCCATTTGGATAATGCTTGCTAACGCTACATGTTTCATTTGTGAAATATGTCAGCTGAACGGAAAATCGCTTTCCTTAAACGGAAACCTTTTGGAGGATATTAAGAACATACTGACGGTTTTGTCGTAACATAACTAGCAAACAAGGTTTGTAGGTTATTCGATCCATGTTTGGATTGAAGCAAACATTGAGTTCTTGGAATTATCGTTTTGATGTAATCATAATGATTTATGATTTAATTCAAAACGTAAAAGATTCTTGTGTATATAAGGAGGTTTGCGCACTGATAGTGGATGTCCTATATAATAATGATAATATGTCATTTCTTGGAAATGATATTCCTATAATAACTATCGGTGAAAGCTTGGCTTTCATGAAAAACTCTCCGAGAAACGGTACATTGAAAAATGTACGCGACCTGCTGTCTCATACGCTTTGAGCATATGGATTCACAAACAGGCCAATCCAAGTGATAGTCACTGGATTGAAATTAAGAAAATCCTTTAGTTTCTTAGAGAACTAAGGATGATGTCTTAATCTGTGGAGAATGAGAACTTGAAGTGACTGGGATCACTACTGGAAGTTTCCTAAACCGATAAAACAACTATAAGTCGCAAACGGTACTATACAGTTTGAATAACGGAACAGTGAGCTGGAAATCTTCCAAGCAAGATACTGTTACCAGATAAACAACAAATACGGAATATTGCTGCAGCTGAGGCAGCAATAGAAGCCTTCTGGGTCGATAATAAATCTAATTAGATTAGATATAATTCTGTTAGCAGCTGAGCTAGGCTTGAGCACAGGCTAAAGAATTAATGGTCTCATCAACGATCCAAATATATACTTAGATATTCATCTGATTCGTTCGGATCATACATCGTGGTGATGTGATGATCGAATAAATCGCATCAGACGATAATCATGTAAATCCGCTGACGAAAACTTTTCCTTAGCAGTTTGAGCCAACCGTACATAGTTCGGGTGGTAGTCACTCGAGTGACTGGCTATAGGCCAAGTGGGAGATTATTAGACAATTATGACCCATAGCGTCACTATTTGTACAGATCACGGTGTTGTTGTACAAATTAACTATGTGACAAAGGAGATTGCACTCTTATCATTTGTGTTTAGATCACCAAGATATATAAATGATAGGAGGTCCTTATGATTTTTTCCTGGATTGAGAATGATATGAGACAGTATCAGTCCACGAAGGATAAATCATTAAATATCCCTAGTCAGAGTATTATCGAGATCAGACATCGATAAATATGTAAAAGACTAGTATTACAGTTGTGCGCGTTTGTGAGGGCACAACGGCATAGTTCTCATATATTTGGGTATAGGATACTCATACAAGTGTAATAGGAGGTTGTGTTTTACCGATGGTATGGAAAACAGCTTCGCTCTGGATAGACCCCCTCGGAATTCCATTGGTAGTATGACTATGTGTCTATGGAAGTTCGAAATCAGGGTATGTGTATTTGGTCTTAACCTGAGACTTGCACCGCTAATACTTGCGACAATCAATATACTTTGGTTGTGATCGTCCAGGGCTTTAACAGGTTCTGTGTACGCCTATGCTGGGTATATTGAGAATCGTAGTGTGTTGGGTGTGATGTCAAGAAGGAAGTGTCACTCCAGTCATATGGAGATGATGGTCACGTAGGATACGGTACTAGTACTCATAAGTACTGCAGTCATCAGGATAAAATGACAAGGTCAGGTTTATCCGATTATAGAGACTAGTTACCAGACATTCGACATGTGCTTCGTACGGGGCAGACACAATTCCAGCCCCAGGCCTAGCACGTGATCATCCGATACTGGATCGACATACCAATACTACGTATACTACGCCTGATATAGATCCTTTATTCCTGTAAGGATATTTCTGAAGAATTGGGTAGGCATGGCGCTTTGCTAGAAGCCAACCTTGTCTTGTAAATCGGTATAAACGTAGTACAAGGTACTTACGTGTTCGGATAGTTCAACGACTGAATTTACTGCCAACATATTCAGGGATCTCATGGGTCGCTTCCCAAATATTCACCGATGACGTATGACTCGCACTCTAAATTAATCTGGGATTAATTAGAAGAGAGAGAAAATTAATCTGGGATTAATTACAGAGATATTTTATCTGGGATAAAATATCATTTAAAAGAGAGAGAACGATTAATTTGGAATTAATCGATAAATTAATATATTCGATATATTAAACGAAATTGGATTTCGACACGGAATTAAAATTAGATTTTAATTCGAGCGAACGAATTAATTTAGAATTAATTCGTCAACGACGTGAATAGTAATTATGCTTGGCATGATTATTTAATTAAATTAGATTTAATTACGACGCAACAGAAAATTCGTTAATTTAGAATTAGCGAACCCGAGCCCTGGATTATTTGTGAGCGCATTCGCATTTCGAATTTGAGTGCGGCACGCAAGTCAAATCAAGCGTCAAATCGCTAGTCGCTTCTAGCGTCACATCATTCGTCAATCAAGTGATAGATGTATTTCACTTTGAGTGATTGACTCCAGTCATTATTCATTGATTGATGGATTGATGGAGTGATGTGTGTGGTTGGCAAGCATTTATGACTTGATTTTTTTGAAAATCAAAAGTGGTATATGTTAATTGATTTTTTGGAAATCAATTAGTCAACACACAACCATCTCTCTCTTTTCTTTTTGGAGCCAAAACTCATTCATCTATCTTTCACGGTCTTGGACCGAATTCTTCACTGGTTTTTATTGGGCAGAAATCGTGAGCTAGGGAAGCAAGAGTGATGATTTTATGGCAAAAATCAAGAGAGCTAGCACTACGAGAGACATGTGAAGGTGATAGGGAAGTCCACCCATGAGCCGGGAATCGTTTGACGAAGCTTGGAGCTCACCAATGGCCGAAAATGGGGACTGCACAAACAGCCACTGCCGTGAGGTCCAAGGGCAGAAAATCAGATTTTTGTTGCCTCCCGCGTCACTCAACCGATCGATGTGAGTATTCTGCAACTTCGTTGATTTGTATTCGCACTTGTTTCATGCTTGTTTAATGATCTTGGGACCTTAGCAAACACCAACACACAGCTTACCATCCATAGTAAAATGGGCAAGTTGAAGTTTCAAACAGAGAGATCAAAAGAATCTTGGAGAGAAATGTTGGATCAACAAGGAAGGACTGGTCTAAAAAACTAGATGACGCATTATGGGCTTACCGGACAGCTTACAAGACACCTATTGGTATGTCCCCATATCAAATGGTGTATGGAAAAGCATGCCATCTGCTAGTTGAGCTTGAACATAAGGCGTACTGGGCACTAAAGAAGTTGAATCTTGATCCAAAAGCTACATGAAAGAAAAGACTTCACCAACTCAACGAATTAGAGAAATTTCGCCTACAGGCTTATGAAAATGCCAAAATGTACAAAGAAAAGACCAAGAGATGGCATGATAAAAAATAGTGCGTAGACAATTGGAGCCAGGACATCAGGTGTTGTTATACGATTCACGGCTGAAACTTTTTCTTGGAAAGCTGAAATCAAAGTGGTCAGGTCCATTTGTGATTACTCAGGTGTTACCATACGGAGTTGTTGAGATATACAACCCAAATTCCAACAACACATTCAAAGTTAACAGCCAGCATGTCAAGCACTATTGGGGAGAATTATTTGAGCGACAAAAAGAAAGTGTCACACTTTCAGATCCAACATATTGTTTAAGCAGTCACGTCTAGCTGACAACGTTAAACTTAGCGTTAGCTGGGAGGCAACCCATGCAATTTGTGTATATATTGTGATTTGGTGTGTTTTATTTTATGTGTTAGTTTTTGTAGGTGAAGTCATTTTAATATGGAAGAAGCTCTCGCAAATATTCATAAGCAATTTCTTTCTCTCCCTCAAAATTCTCTAATGAAAGTCTACAAAACTCGCTTGGAATGGATGAGACTTCTGATGATCAAAGGTATTCCTAATGACATTCGTTGAGTAATCGAAGCACGGGTCCGATTAGCAGGTGAGTATTCTGATTCTTATAATTCTTATTTGCCTGGTTTTGGAAGAATCACATATGTAAAGAAACGTATAGCTAAGCAAATGGGTGTTTGTTACAAATGTGCGCGTTGAAATTGCAATACTCTTTGTCGTTCTTTAGGAATGGTGTCTGATAATCGCAAACATAAAATTAAATTCATTAGGGATGGCTTGAGTAAGGAGTCTTTAGATGATATATCTTCGACTCTTGAGACGCATCCCAGTGGATATGTTCATATAGCCATCCGCAAATTACATACACAATTCAAAAAAGAAAGACAATAATTAAGTCTCGGGAATCTGACTCAAAAAGACCATGTTTGCCAATTTATAAGAAAATTGGAAGGGAAGCTTGTCCATGACGCATAGACGTCATTCAAGCAGTTACATTATTGTAAATATTATATCTCTTTGTCGTTTCCTAATAATTGTGATTTTTTCTGTTATTTTCAGGCTACTTTTTGACCTTTCACGATTTACTATTTTGCTACTAATCGTCCTTTGGAAGATACTTGTGCTATTATTACTCACCCTTTTCAGGTTCTATAAATTCAACTCATCATTGCACCTTTGAAGGCATCTAGATAAAAATGGAAGCCGCTTCAAAAAGACTGATTGAAAACATTTGTGTGTTTTACGGTACCAGTGTTGGTGTTAAACCAGAATACGTAACAGTGGCACAGGAATTGGGTCGAGTCATTGCTGCAAGGAATATGCATTTAGTATATGGCGGTGGCAATCTTGGACTAATGGGGATCGTTTCAAAAGCGGTACAGGAATGAGGCAGTCAAGTCTTAGGAATCATCCTAAAACCCTTGGCAAAGGCACATCTGATAGGACCATCAAATGGCGAGGAACTAATCGTGCCAGGTATGTTTGAACGACTGGTAGAGATAATTAATTGTGCTGATGCTTTTATTGCTTTTCCAGGAGGCTTGGGCACGATGGAGGAAATTTTTACAGTACTATCTTGGGCAAACTTGAACATACACCAGAAACCGCTTGGACTGTACAATGTTGATGGATTTTATGATTTTTTTTGTGTGTTTCTTGATGATGCCCGCAGAATTGGGTTTGTGTCAAAGCCTGTAAAAGAACTCCTCTTTAGTGTCAGAACTGCCATAGATTTAATTGACCAAATCTTAGCCTTTGAACCTCAAATTGACCCCATTCTTTCCAAGATAAATTGGTCTGATAATGATCGTGGTAAGAGTCGTCGGATAAATCTGGATCTTAACCTTTAACTTTTCATTTAGATGTAGAATTTCAGCTAACCAAGTACGGTTTTCTAAACTCTTCTTCTATTGTTTAAGACATTGGGGACAATGTCTCATTTAGGTTTGGGGGAGGAGAATAGTTAAATTGTATCTTCTTTTTATTGTTTTTTTTAGTCAAAATTTTTCGAAAAAGCCAAAAAAATTGAAAAATTTTACAAAAACCAAAAACATATTTTGTATTTTTGTGTTTTTATTTGATTAATCATGTGAAATTGGTGTGAGATAGATGTGTAAGGAATTTCCATTCATGAGACGTATCTCAACCTATTTCGGAACAAGTTAATTTTTGTTTATTTCCTTTTAAATTATTTAATTTGTAAATTCTCCATAAAACTAACTAAAATGGATCTTCATATGCTCAGTTGATAGATATTATCAATATGCATGGTAACATACAGACATGAGATGTAATTAAAAAGTTTGAAATATTCAGTGCTCTAGTTTAATTGGAGGAAGCACCTAAAAAAAGCGATGGGATATAAAAAAAACGTCATAGATCCGAGTTATTAAGTCTGTAAGGGTGCTTTAACACCTAGTGCCCTAAAACCAACTGGTTTGGGAGTCACTGACCCAAAGCTCGTTACATGGATCGAAGATATTGCCAATATATATATATATATATATATATATATATATATATATATATATATATATATATATATATATCTGAAGTCTGAGTAATTAAGTCCGTATGGGTGTCTTAACAACCGGTGCCCTAAAGCCAACTGGTTTGGGAGCCACCGGCCCAAAGCTCGTTATATAAATGGAAGATATTGTATATAAATAAAATCAAAAATTAAAAATCAAAAAAATCCAAAAAAAATCAAAAAAATCAAAAAAAAAATATTACATTGTTAAAAAATGTGTGAATTCTGATAAAACTTTAGGACAAAAATATTACTTTCTTCTCAACTACACTCATGACTATTGTGGGCAAAATGAGTTGATTAATATTTTGTTGACTATGTATATGGAGAATGGTAAAAATAATCGGAGAATTTACTTATTCGGTAATTTAAAAAGAAACAAAACAACTATTGACTTGGATTAGAAGTTTCATCTGTTTAGTCATTAACTTCTTTATTCTCTTTTCTCTTGTCTTTTTACTTTTCTGTGCATTAGTTTTATTATCTTTTTACTTTTGTAAAACGTTTGTGGGTATCGTTGTTGTAAGCTCTCACAAGACTATAACTCGTCCACTAGGGACACCCAGAGGTTTAAAGGCTTGTTCCATACGCTAAATGCAACCGTGATCCCTACGAAAGTGGCTTAGTTTAATTTTAATTGTTTCTTGTATTTTATTTTGTTATTTTGCTCGAGGACTAGCAAAATGTTAGGTTTGGGGGTGTTATGAGCGGAAAATATATCAATATTTACCGCCCCTTTTACTTAATATTTTGTTTAGTTTCTCGGGTTTGATGAACATTTTGATGTGTTTTAGTTTATTTTACATATAAAATAATATTGAGACTCAATGAAATTATTTAGGACGAAATTTGAGTCAAATAAAGGTAAAAAATTGGACTTGACATATTAATTTTGGAGATTGGAAACTTGAAAGGGCGTTCTAACGAAGTGCAGTTTCGGAAATTCCAGTTTTGTGCAACTGTCGTTTGTTGGGAATAATGTTTTACTCCAATATTGGATTGAGCTGATTCAGGTTCCAGATTAAAGAAGACTCAAAGATCTACAACTTTGAAGTACAAAATAATTTTAAATTCTGAAGATTTCATGACCGAAATTGATGAAACATCCGTAAGTGTGTTATGTGCAATTATTAAAGTCATTTTCAAAGCAAATAAATAAATAAAAAATAAAAATAGTCAAGCTCCCACCAAATACATGATAGCAATTAATAATGGATTTGGTGGAGCAATTAGTGGAGCAATTAATAATGGATTTGGTGGATGATTTGATGGAGGTAAAATTTTGCCTATAAATACCAAGCCATTTAATTTGTAAATTCATACTTTCTTCTTTGAAATTCCTTAAGAATAACTAAGAAGATTGTATCTTGTTTGTTTATTTATAGCTTTCAGTAATTAATTTCCGCTTTCGCACTTTCTTTTCTTTACTTTTCAGTTTTTACTTTCTGCAATTTACTTTTACGCACAGTACTTTTCTTTCTTTACTTTTCAGTTTTTACTTTTCAAGCAATGATGAGGTAACTCCCCCTTGCTGGGGTAAAAGGTAAAGCCTTTATTATTGTTATTTAGATTAATCTCCCCTAATTATAATATAATAACTATTTAAAATCTGACTTAACGAGGATACCGCTATATTGGTCGGTTGGTAATTAATTATAAATTGGTTTTAACCTGACTAAGCATGGATACCACATGGTTGGTCGGTTGGTAATTAATTATTAATTTGACTTAATCAGGATACCGCCTATATGACTGGTTGGTAATTATCATGCAAAGTTAATATATTATATTAAGGGATATATCTAAAATAGTAATAACAAATGTGGATCATTTTACCTCAGCATTTTCTTTTATTGTATTTTTACTTTATTTAATTTCAGCAATTTGCTTTTCAGCAATTTACTTTTTAGCAATTTACTTTTCAGCAATTTACTTTCAGCAATTTACTTTTCAGCAATACTAAGCCAATTATCTGGGGTTGTGATGAAATCAGATATCACCGGTTTATAAGGGGTTAAATTACAGTTTGGATAATATAAAGGTTTATTTATTGAGCCGTAATCCTAATGTTTTTTATTAACTGGCCATTAATAAAATTGAACTGGTAAACTTAAAAAGAACTTGGAAAAGAGATTTTAGGTTAAGGACCTTAGACTCAATAGCCCACGATCTTCCTTGAGGACAAATAACCCTTTAATAGATTTCCTTACATGATAGGAATATACCTGTCGGGCGGGGGTAACCATAATTGGAACTTAATCCTAATGAATTCAGATAACTTGGTTAACATAGGAATATGATTAATTGGGTTATACTAGTGTAGACAACAGAACCTGGACGACGCTTTTCTAGGCTCACGGCCTAGTTGGGAAGTACGAAATAACATGGAGTCGTCACCCGGTGTGAACCGGGACAAAGATTTAAGGCCGCACTCACCCCTCGCAAGGGAAGACCTCAAACCGTTGGGTTGGGAATGGTCCCTTACTTATGTCACTTGTGATGATATAATTTGTGCAATAAACTAACCGAATCTATTCATCATTCATGCTCAAGGGTACTTAGATCTAACATGCTTTCATCCAAATAATTTCACGCAATGTAAAACAACAAGCCTATTGAACCATTAAACCAACATGTATAAATCATTACCCAAACGCATCATAAACTAAGAACATGCATAATGAACAACCTAAACATGCTTTAACAAATAAATAACAAACTAAATTAAACCATGCTTTAAATAATAAACATATAACCTAAAGACTATAACATGCTCAAATACAAATTAGGATGAGACAAGATACGTGTATCTTAAGTGGTACGTGGTATTGTATCCCGAGTGCAGACCATACTACCGTCCATTCGGAGTCGGCTATGGAATTTTCGTCCGGGTTTCCATCCGATATACCACAAAAGAGAACACATATCCCGCTCATCCAACAATCACATCATGCTTCAAACGACTCTCATGCGATAATATTTTTAAAATAAACAAAATAAATGAAAGATAAATAAAAGGGTGCCCTCAGGTCTAACCTCTTTTGTCGTCTCACGAAAGGGCGTTACACGTCCTTTGGAAGGGTGAATGATCCGCTACTCTTTTAGTTCACCAACTCAATGTCCTTCCTCGCTGTTTTGCTATTCGGGCTGCTGTTCAAAGTCCGTTTCGCTGCTGTTTTGCTGCTACATTTCAGGTCACTGTCTTGGTGGTTTAGCGGACTGTTTTTGGTGATTTTGAAGGCT
>SKCR01054176.1:0-54985 GCA_019454045.1 Zanthoxylum bungeanum | reverse complement strand
CACGAGCGATTTTAATAGTAATTTTTCTAGGCATAATTATTTAATTAAATTTGATTTAATTAAGTCGCAACCGAAAATTCGTTAATTTGGAATTAACGAATCCGAGCCCGGAATGTGTTTGCGGGCCCACTCGGATTTTGAATTTAAGTGGGGCCCACAACAAGTCACATCACTTGTCAACTTTATCACTTTAAGTTGATAGAAGTTGGAAGTGGTTGGTAACTTGTTTCTTACACAAACTTGATAAGGTGAAAGACATTTTACTAACTAAGGTTTGGTATATGTCTTTGATTTTTGAAATCATTTCACTTAGCACAATTTTCACTCTCTTTCTCCTTCCAAAAACCGTGAACTAGCCTCTCCCTCTCTTCTTCTTGGGTTGGCCAAGAGTTACACAAAGAAAGTGGAAGATTTTTGTTGCAAAATTCTTCCATAGCTAGCACTTAAAGAGTCTTCTAAGGTGATAGGGAAACTACTCCCATGAATTTATAATTCATTCACCAAAGCTTGGAGCTCAACATACAATCAAAGAGAGGAGCTTGAAGCATTACACAAATGAGCAAATTTTTGAAATCCTACATCCTCATTGCCGATCAATGTGAGTATTTTTTCCGCAAACTTCGTTGATTATTCACACAAATTTTATGCCTAAATTGATCATAGACATGTTCTTAGACAACCCAACACGTAGTACACTCACGAAGAAGATCAATCCATAAATGACTATCTAGTATATCGAAATGAATTTCTTTATTTAACGAAAATGATAAGAAACTCATTTCTATCTGGTTCCAGCCCTACATGATCACATCATAGAATATGTATTTTTTCTCATGTCTTCACATGGACGATCCCGGATCAAGGTCGCCATACAATTATATAATGGACTGCAGCTATAGATAAACAACAAATAAAGTACCCGTTTTTTTTCTCTATGGAATATTTTGATTACTAACTTCAGACTTAATCCTTCTGTGTATGACACCCATACACTAAGTCTGAAGGGACATGATTAATCTAGGGTAAACATGATAATATACAATATGCGATATTAAACAAACACTATGATAGATGAATAATGCATCATTTTATTTCATAAAACATAATATTGTTTACATTACATGATGCTCTAAGGCATATATCCCAACAATCTCCCATTTTCACTAGAGCAAATGGGACATGCCACGTAATCCTAGACCATCTAGGTGACCTTCAAACACTTTAGCCAACAAGGTTTTTGTAAACAGATCAGCTAGGTTCTCTGCGGATGTAATCTTTGTGACAGAAACATCTCCTCTCAGAACTATCTCTCTAATGAGATGATATTTCTTCTTTATATGCTTTCCCCTCTTGTGACTTTTTGGTTCCTTTGAATTTGCCACTGCACCACTATTATCGCAATAAAGTGTGAGTGGTTTATCTATATCTGGAATGACTTCCAGATCTCCCAACAACTTACGGAGCCAGACTGCTTCCTTAGCTGCTTCGCAAGCTGCTACATACTCAGTCTCCATGGTAGAGTCAGCAATACAAGATTGCTTTGTACTCCGCCATACTATAGGCCCACCACATAGTGTAAACACTGACCCAGATTTTGATTTCCTATAATCAACATCTGTTTGAAAATCAGAGTCTCTATATCCTCTTAGGATCACATCCTCACCAGAATACACAAGCATGTAATCTCACATTCTCTTAAGATAATTGAAAATGTGTTTCACAGCCACCCAATGGTCCAATCCTGGGTTAGACTGAAACCTACCGAGTATTCCCACTGCAAAACAGATGTCCGGTCTCGTGCATAACATAGCATATATGAGACTACCAATTGCTAAGGAATATGGGATAAGTCTCATTTCCTCAACTTCTTGAGGTGTCATAGGAGACTGTTTCTTTGACAAGTGAATTCCATGTCGATAAGGCAAATTGCCTTTCTTGGAATTCTGCATCCCAAATCACACAAGGATCTTGTCGATGTAGGATGCATGAGACATAGCTAACAGTCGTTTCTTGTGATCACGGAGTATCTGGATCCTAAGAACATAACTGGCCTCTCCCAAATCTTTACTTTGGAATTGGTTAGCTAGCCAGGTTTTCACGTCCGATAATATCTTTACATCATTCCCAATAAGTAAAATATCATCGACATATAAAAAAAGAAAAACCACCTTCCTATCAATGATGCGCTTCTATACACAAGGCTCATCGACATTCTGCTCAAAGTCATAAGACTTGATCGTGGTATCAAATCTTATGTTCCAATATCGAGATGCTTGATTGAGTCCATAAATGGACCTTTGTAGCTTGCAAACCTTTTGCTCTTGACCTTGGGCTATAAACCCCTCTGGTTGTACCATATAGATACACTCATCAAGATTTCCATTCAAGAATGCAGTCTTGACGTATGTCGGACAATCCCAAATCCTTAAATATCTAAGACTTTGATTTCTACCGTACCATATCTGGAATGGAGTTGTAGAAACAGCTTTTGATGTAACTCTTTTAAGTATGTGGGCAATAATAAGTAAAGCAAAAACCCAAAGGTAATATTAAAGATCTGTACATCTCATCATTGATCGTACCATATCCAATAAAGTATAATTTCTTCGCTCAGATACACCATTATGTTAAGGAGTTACAGGTTGACTATATTGGGCGAGAATACCATTATACCTTAAATAATTTTTGAATTTGTCGCTCATGAATTCACCGTCTCGATCTGATCTTGTTTTTCAAATTCATTTCAGAATATTTTTAACTTTTCAAATATTTCTGATTTATGTCTCATCAAATAGACATATCCATATCTTGACTTGTCATTCGTGAAAGTCACGTAGTATGTAGAACCATCATTAGCGGCATGATTTAATGGACCACACACATCATTATATACTAGCTCCAATAAATCATCAGCACCGTGCCCAACACCGAGAAATAAGGCCTTTGTCATTTTCCCTTAAATACATGACTCAGAAATTTGATAAGGATCTAAGGTAAAATCTTCAATCAAACCATCATTAACCAATTTTGATAGACGACTAACATCTATGTGGCCCAATCTAATATGACATAATTCAGTATTTTTTAATTCAACACTTTTACTTGTATTTTCCTCTACATTAAAGACATCTCGGTATGTTTCAAAAATATAATGACCGTTAGAAAAAGAACATGCACATATCAAATAATTGTCTTTATCATATAACCAAAAAGCACCATCTTTAATGTTTATTTTATATCAATCTTTATCCAAAATCGGTAACAATATTATTTGTCTGATAAGAGAAGGTACATAATAATAGTCATGTAAAATTAATTTACATCCATTATGGAGATCTAGAACAACAGTTTCTATAGCTTTACATCCAATGTCTTGCCATTCCCAACTCCAAGCTGGATCTCCTGACCGGCGTAATCACACGTGTATAACGCAAGCACACGTATCGTTCAAGTGATTATTTTTTGTTTGTGTAATATATCGGTTTACTAACCTGGAACATGAAATTATGCAAAAGCCTCTGTCGATGGTCAGATGCAAATACCCAGTGTAACCCAATTGAACCATATGTCTATGTCAACCAAATTACCTGGATCCATTAAGATTAAGTTCCAATAAAGGTTACCCCCGCCCGACAGTTATATGTCTATCCTGTAAGGAAATCTATTAAAGGGTTATCTATCCTCAAGGAAGATCGTGAGCTATTAAGTCTAAGGCTAAAACCTAAAATTCCTTTGTTAAGTTTATTTTAGATTTACCAGATCAATCTTGTTAATGGCCAGTTGACAAGACGCATTAAGCTTAAGACTTAATAAGTAAACATTTAAATTACCAAAAATATAAAATAACCCGTTATAAATCGGTGATATTAGAATTCATCACAACCCTAGATAACTAACTTAGTTATGACACATAACTAGGGCGAGTAAAAACTTAAAAATAAAAGACATAAATTACAATGTTGAAAAGTAAATGCGGTAAAATAAATACTGAAAAGTAAAATTACAATAAAATAAAATGCTAAGGTAAAAGGATCTACTTTTACTAATACTAATTTAGATATCTATCTTAATATAATATATTAATTTGTGATGATATTACCAACCAGCCATATAGGCGGTAACCTGATTAAGTCAAATTGAGTCCGACCATCCATATAAGCGGTGTCAAAATTTGTCCATAAACCTGCCATATAGGCGGTAAGAAAGTTTAATTACCAACCGACCAATCTGGCGGTATCCTTGCTTAGTCAGGTTTAAACCAGTTTAAAATGAATTACCAACCGACTAATATAGCGGTATCCTTATTAAGACAAGTTTTAAATATTGAATATATTATAATTAAGGGAGATTAATCTAAATAGCAATAGTAAAAGAATTACCTTTCACCCTAGCAGTGGGAAATTACCTCCTCATGGTTGAATAGTAAAAACTGTAAAAGTAAAGAAAGTAAATTACTATTACTATTACAGTATGTAATTAAAATTAATTAAAAAACTGAAATTAAAATAAACTAGATAGAAAACTCCCTATTTACATAAGAGAATTCGGAGAGGAAGTTACATCTGAAACTGAAATCTCAAGCTCAATTTATAGGCCTCGGTAACCCCCTCGCGTCACGACGCGAAAGTTTCTTCTTACGTCGCGATGCGCTGATGTGTCGCTCTCTAATTCGTCGGCTCAGATTCTTATCCACTGACGTGGCAATTGCGGATGATTAACTCAAAAATTATGCTGACGTTGTAGTGACGTGGCGCTGATGTGGCGACACGTGGCGAAAGTAATTGTCGGTACTGTATGATTGCGACACGTGGCACGTTGTGATTTGCTGATGATGATGTGGCGGTGATGTGGCATGATGACTCGGTCAATTGCTGATGTGGACGATGACATGGCTGACACGTGGAGTGACACGTGGCGATGACGATTGTCAGCACCATAGGATGATGACACGTAGTACGGAGCACGTTAGCAAGTCGGTTGTGATGTTGACACGTGGCACGACACACGTTAGCGAAGTCAAATGTCTCAGATTATGACATGTGGAACCGGCGCACGTTAGCATAGAGCAGCAAAATTGCCCTTTTGTGTCATTTTTCACTGTTTTAGTCCCAAATCACCTCCAGAGAGTCCTGAAACTTTATTTATCTACAAAATAACACAAAACACATCAAAATATTCACAAAACTCAAGAAACTATACAAAATATTAGGTCAAATGAGTGGGAAATAGTGATACATTTACCACTCATCACACCCCAAACCTAACATTTTGCTAGTCCTCGAGCAAAACATAAAATAAAATACATAAACAACCTTAAAATTTAACTAAGCTACTTTCATAGGGATTACGGTTGCATTTAGCATATGCAACAAGCCTTTAAACCCCTAGGTGTCCATAGTGGACAAGTTGTAGTCTCGTGAAGGTTTACATCAATGATACCCACAAACATTTTACAAAAGTAAAAATATAGTAAAACTAATGCACACAAAAGAAAAAAGACAAGAGAAAAGAGAATAAAGAAGTTAGTGACTAATCAGGTGAAACTTCTACTCCAAGTCACTAGTTGTTTTCTTTCTTTCTAAATTACCGAATAAGTAAATTCTCCGATAATATTTACCATTCTCCATATATATAGCCAACAAAATATTAATCAACTCATTTTTGCCCACAACAGTCACAAGTGCAGTTGATAAGAGAGTAATATTTTTGTCCTAAAGTTTTATCAGAATTCACACATTTTTACAGCAGTGGAATAATTTTTCCGATTTTTCTGATCCATTTTAGTCAACTTTATAGAGAATTTACAAATTAAATAATTCAAAAGGAAAAAAACAAAAATTAACTTGTTCCGAAATAGGTTTGAGATACGTCTTAGGAATGGGAACTCCTTACACAACTATCTCTCACCAATTTCACCTTTTTAGTCAAAATAAAAACAAAAACGAAAAATATTTTTGTAATTTTTTGAAAATTTTTCAATTTTTTGTATTTTTCGAAAAATTTTGGACTAAAAATAAAAACAACACACAACTAAAAATAAGCTACTGATCAACTAATTCCCTCCCCCAAACCCAAATGGGACATTGTCCCCAATGTCTTAAACAATAGAAGAAGAGTTTAGAAGATAATATCTGGTTAACTGAAATTCTACACGAAAAGTTAAAGGTTAAGATCCAGATTAATCCGACGCCTCTTACCACGATCGTCCTCAGACCAATTTATCTTTGAAAGGATAGGGTCAATTTGTGGTTCATAGGCTAAGATTTGGTCAATTAGATCCGGAGCAGTTCTGGCAGTGAAAATGAGTTCTTTTAAAGGTTTTGACACGGACCCATTTCTCCGGGCATCATAAAGAAACACACAAAGAAAATCATAAAATCCTTCAATGTTGTACAATCCAAGCGATTTCTGGTGTATGTTCAGGTTGGCCCAAGATAACACTGTAAAAATTTTCTCCAATGTACCCAAGCCATCTGGCAAAGCAATAAAAGCATCAGCACGGTTAATCATTTCTACCAATCGTTCAGACATACCTGGCATGATCAGTTCCTCTCTGTTTGATGGTTCAATAAGATTTGCTTCTGCCAAGGGTTTTGGGATGATTCCCAAAACTTGACTGCCTCCTTCCTATACAGCCTTTGAAACGACCCCCATAAGTCCAAGATTGCCACCGCCATATACTAAGTGCATATTTCTTGCAGCTAAGACTCGACCCAATTCCTGTGCTGCTTCTACGTATTGTGGCTTAACACCAACACTAGTACCGCAAAACACACAGATGTTTTCAACTTGTCTTCTTGAAGTGGCTTCCATGTTTTACTCTGGATGTCTTCAAAAGTGCAATGATGAGTTGAATTTATAACACCTGAAAAGGGTGAGTAAAATAATAGCACTAGTACCTGCCAAATGACAATTATTAGTTAACAGTAAAATAAATCGTGATAGTCAAAAAGGTCTGGATCCTGTCGGAGAAAATAAAACAAAATAACAAAACAAATTACAAAATATTAGGAAAAGATAAAGAGATATAATATGTATAAGAATTTACAGCTTGATTGACGTCTATGCGTCTGGGACAAGTTTCCCATCCAATTTTCTTATAAATGGGCAAATAAGGTCTTTTTGAGTCAGATTCCCGAGACTTAACTGTTGTCTTTCTTTTTGGAATTGTGTATGTAATTTGCGGATGGCTATATGAACATATCCACCGGGATGCGTCTCAAGAGTTGAAGATATATTATCTACAGACTCCTTACTTAAGCCATTCCTAATGAATTTAATTTTATCTTCGCGATTATCAGACATCATTCCTAAAGAACGACAACGAGTATTGCAATTCCAGTGTGAACATTTTTAACAAACACCCATTTGCTTAGCTCTACATTTCTTTACATAGGTGTTTTTTCCAAAACCGGGTAAATAATAATTACAGGAATAAGAATACTCACATGCTAATCGGAACCGTGCTTCGATTACCCAACGAATGTCATTAGGAACACCATGGATCGTTAGTAGTCTCATCCGTTCCAAGCGAGCTTTGTAAACTTTCATCAGAGATTTTTGAGGGAGAGAAGGAAATTGCTTGTGAAGATTTGTGAGAGCTTCTTCCATCCTGAAATTAATTAACCTGCGAAAACTAAACACACAAAATGAAATCACTCCAAATCACAATATATACACAAATTGCATGGGTTGCCTCCCTGCGAGTGCTAAGTTTAACGTCGTCAGCTTGACGTGACTTCTCGAACGTTAGGCTGGATCTGAAAGTGTGACACTTTCTTTTTTTCGCTCAAGTGATTCTCCCCAGTAGTGCTTGACACGCTGACTGTTAACCTTGAATATTTCATTGGTGTTGTGATACAGTAACTCAACAGCTCCATATGGTAAAACCTGAGTTATCACAAAAGGACCTGACCACCTTGATTTCAACTTTCCAGGGAAAAGTTTCAACCGTGAATTGTACAACAACACTTGCTGCGTTGGTTCCAACTGTCTGTGCACTATTTTTCGATCATGCCATTTCTTGGTCTTTTCTTTGTACAATCTGGCATTCTCATAAACCTGTAAGCGAAATTCCTCCAATTCGTTGAGTTGGTGGAGTCTTTTCTCTCCTGCAGCTTATGGATCAAGATTCAACTTCTTCAGTGCCCAGTATGCATTGTGTTCAAGCTTAACTGGCAGATGACATGCTTTCCCAAACACCAATCGATATGGGAACATACCAATGAGTGTCTTCTAAGCTGTCCGATAGGCCCATAATGCATCATCTAGTTTTGTTGACCAGTCCCTCCTTGTTGATCCAACAATTCTCTCCAAGATTCTTTTGATTTCTCTGTTTGAAACTTCAACCTGTCCATTTGATTATGGATGATAAGCAGTGGCAACCTTGTGAGTAACTCCATATTTGGATATGAGTGCATCAAAGTATCTGTTGAAGAAATATGAACCACCATCACTGATAATTGCCCGAGGTGTTCCGAACCGAGTGAAAATGTTCATTTTCAGGAATTTGATCACCACTTTTGAATCATTGGATGGCAATGCAATTGGTTCGACCCATTTGGAGACGTAGTCTACAGCAACCATGATGTACATGTTTCGGAATGATGGAACAAAGGGTCCCATGAAATCTATACCCCACATAACGAATATCTCCACTTCCAGAATGTTTTGCAATGGTTCTTCATTTCTGCTCGAAATATTCCTTGATCTCTGGCACCTCTCACATTGAAAAGTAAAAAGATAAGCATTTTTAAAAAGAGTGGGCCAGAACAAACCTGATTGTAGGACTTTGGCTGCAGTTTTGTTTCCGATGAAGTGTCTGCCATATGATGATGAATGACAGTGTTGCAAAACACTGTTGACCTTCTCTTGTGGAACACATCATCTCAATAATTGATCAGCACATCATTTGAACATGTACGGTTTATCCTAGACATAGTTCTTGACTTCTTTGAAAAACTTCTTCCTTTGCTGAGTTGTCCATTCCAACGGCCATTTTCCTGATACAATGAAGTTGACATAGTCAGCATACCAATGGACATCCTGCTGTTTCATGGCAAACAGCTGTTCATCTGGAAAAGTTTCTTTGATTGTCAGTTCTTTGCCAGTTGTTTCTCCATTCTCGAGCCTCGATAAATGATCTGCCACTTGGTTCTCTGTCCCTTTTCCTGTCTCTGATCTCCACGTCAAATTCTTACAAAAGAAGTATCCAACGGATCAATCTGGGTTTGGCATCTTTCTTTGTGATCAAGTATTTGATTGCTGAATGATATGTGTAGACCACCACTTTGGGACCAAACAGATAGGAGCGGAATTTGTCAAAAGCGTACACAACTGCGAGCAACTCATTTTCAGTGGTTGTGTAGTTGACTTGAGCTTAATTCAAAGTTCTGCTGGAGTATAAATGGTGTGGAAAATCTATGCCTTGCGTTGTCCCAAAACTGCACCTACAGCAAAATCACTAGCATCGCACATCACCTCAAATGGAAGGGTCTAGTCTGGTGCTACAATGATGGGGGCAGAGACCAGCTTCTGTTTTAATATCTCAAAAGCTTCATGGAATTCTTTGGTGAAGTTGAAAGACACATCCTTTTCCAGAAGATTGCATAGAGGTTTAGCAATCTTGGAAAAGTCTTTGATAAATCTCCTGTAAAAACTTGAATGTCCAAGAAAACTCTGAATCCCTTTTACTGATGTTGGTGGAGGTAATTTCTCAATTGTTTTGATCTTTGCTTTGTCTACCTCGATTCCCTTTTGTGAGATCCGGTGTCCAAGAACAATACATTCCTGCACCATGAAGTGGCATTTCTCCCAGTTGAGTACCAGGTTGGTATCTTCACATCTTTGTAACACCTGTTCCAAATTTTGCAAGCAGTGGTCAAAAGAGTCTCCAAACACAGAAAAATCATCCATGAATACCTCCATACTCTGCTCCAGCATGTCTGAGAAGATGGCCATCATGCAACGCTGAAAAGTGGCAGGGGCATTACATAATCCAAATGGCATCATGCGGAAAGCAAAAGTACCATATGGACATGTAAAAGTGGTTTTCTCCTGATCATCTAGGGCGATAGCAATCTGATTGTACCCTGAATATCCGTCCAGAAAGCAATAGAACTCATGTCTCGCCAATCTATCTAACATTTGATCAATGAATGGCAGTGGAAAATGGTCTTTCCTCATGGCTTTGTTCAGCTTTCGGTAGTCCATGCATACTCTCCATCCAGTCACCGTTCTGGTTGGAATCAGCTCGTTCTTTTCATTGGTGACAATATTAATTCCTTCTTTCTTCGGCACACACTGCATAGGACTCACCCAAGTGTTGTCTGAGATGGGGTATATGATGCCAGCATCCAACCATTTGATGATTTCTTTCTTTACGACCTCCTTCATGATTGGATTGAGTCTCCGTTGATGCTCCACTGTGGGTTTGTACTAATCGTTCATCAGAATCTTGTGCATGCAAAATGATGAACTAATGCCTCGAATGTCTGCTATAGTCCAGCCAATGGCTCTTTTGTGCTCTCGTAATACTCTCACTTTCTGCTCCAATGTTAGTGAAGAAGAAATAATAACAGGTAATTCAGAAGAGTTTAAAAAGAAATGCATACCTGAGATGGCTCGGAAGTAATTTCACCTCCAGCTGTGGTGGTTCTTCAATCGAAGGCTTGATTCGATATTTCTTTGGCAGTTCCAGGCTTTCCACTGGTGGTGTCGATTTGAATCAGAATGGTTTGTCAAGGTAGTTGATACATTCCAGGATTTCAGCATCTAGCTCGCTGTCAGTCATGTTGATGATGTAAGCTTCAAGTGTATCTGTGGGATTTGTATCAGTATCTTGAACGATACGATCAACAACATCAATTCTGAAACATTCTTCTTCCTTTTCTTCACTCGGGAATTTCATGGCTTTGAAAACATTGAAGGTAACTTCTTGGTATTGAACTTTCATGGTCAGTTCTCCTTTTAGTACATCAATCACAGTTCGTCCTGTCACCAAGAATGGTCTTCCAAGGATGATAGGTACATCTTTGTCTTCTTCTATGTCAAGGATAATGAAATCTTATGGGAGAATGAGTTTCTCAACTTTGACCAGTACATCTTCAACGTCTCCTCTCGGAAATGCGAGCATTCGATCAACAAGTTGCAAAGAGACTGAGGTACGCATTGCTTCTCCAATTTGCAGTTTCCTGTAAATAGAAAAAGGCATTAAATTAACACTTGCACCTAAATCACATAAAGCGTTACTGATGTAGTGTTCTCCAATGGTGCATGGGACTGTGAAACTGCCAGGATCTTTCAACTTTGGGGGAAGTTTCCTCTGAATGATGGCACTGCATTCTTCTGTCAATGCTACAGTCTCGTAATCTCCCAATCTCTATTTTCGTGAAAGAATATCTTTCATGAATTTTACATAGCTGGGCATTTCTTCCAAGGCTTCTGCAAATGGAATGTTGATGTGCAGATTTTTGAACACCTCCGGGAAACGAGCAAACTGCTTGTCCAGTTTGTTTTTCTGAAGTCGCTGTGGAAAAGGTGGAGGTGGAGTGATCTGATCTTTTTCTTTTTCCTTTGCTTCTTTTTCCTCCATCTGTGGAACTGCATCTTTTGGAACTTCCTTAATTGTTGCCTTGATTCCAACATATTTGTTGATCTCAGTACCACTTTTTAAGGTAATGGCTTGACATTGCTCATTCCCTAGGTTCCTTGGATTTGGTTCTGTGTTGCTGGGAAGATTACCTGGCCGTCTGTAACTCTGAGCATTGGCAAGTTGTCCGATTTGATTCCCCAGTGCTTTGATGGAAGCAGATTGGCTATGAAACATAGCATCATACTTTTTTAACTGAGCCAGCATTTTGCTATTCCAGGTTCATTTGCCTGCTCCTGCTCCTGGCCTTTGTTCTGTTGCTGAAATCCAGGTGGTGGATAGTTCTGCTGTTAGAATCCAGGTGGTGGATTGTTCTTTTGCCCTGATTGTTGCTCCATGAAAAATTCGGATGATTCCTCCACCCTGGGTTATAGGTGTTGGAATATGGATTGTTCCCCTGTCTCTTGAAATTGTTGACATAATTCACCGTTTCTTCAAGTTGGTTTGGTTCTGGTGCTCCTCCATATGGTGAACTTGTGGATCCAGTGGTAAGAGTCTCCATGAATTTGCATATCTGATCCAGCTTGGCGTTGACTGCTGTATTGGTTCCAACTTCATAAATTCCTGCAATTCTTTAGATCATGCTCATTTCTGTTGGCCACAAGAAATTGTTGTTGGCCATTTCTTCATTTAGGTCTCAGGCTTGATCTTCTCATTTTTCCATTAAAGGTCCTCCAGCAGCAGCATCGATTGTGGTTCTCATTAGTCCAGAAAGTCCATTATAGAAAATTTGGACTTGAAGCCATTTTGGAATCTCATGGTGAGGGCATTTCCGGAGCAAATCTTTGTACCTTTCCCAAGCTTCGTAGAGGGTTTCTGAGTCTTGTTGTACAAAGGATGTGATGTCATTCCTCAGCTTTCCAGTTCTGGCTGGTGGAAAGTACTTTGCAAGAAATTTGGTGGCTAAAGTGTTCCAAGTTGTGATGGAACCTGCTGGTAGTGAGTAGCCAAGCTTTAGCTCTGTCCTTCAAGGAGTATGGAAAAACCCGCAGTCTCATTGCTTCTTCAGCTTCTCGGTTGTAATTGAAAGTGCCGCAAACTTCCAGAAAGTTGCTGATGTGGGTATTAGGATCTTCATTTGCTTTCCCCCCAAACTGCACTGACTATTGAATCATCTGAATGCATGTTTTGATGTCACACGTATTTGCTGGTATATGAGGAAGTATAATACAGAAAATGAAGCCGTCGACCACCGGAATGGTTCTGTCTCGAATGGTTATTGGTGGTGCAACCTCCAAAGGTTCAGGTTCCATGTTGACTAAAGCTTATTGGCCTTCACGCCTTTTCCTTCTCAACTGTCTGATGGTTCTTTCAATTTCCGGGTCGAGCGGTCGGAGTTCAAAGCTTATGGTTCGTCTTATGTAGTTTCTGAGAACCTGAAACACAAGAAAACAAAAACAATAAGTAAAAGAAATTAGATACAAGTAACGTATCTAACCCCAAAACTAATAGTGAAAGATAAATAAGTCACCGACAACGACGAACGACGCCAAAAACTTGACCGGCGTAATCACACGCGTATAACGCAAGCGCACGTATTGTTCAAGTTGTATAAAAAGTATCGATCCCACGAGGACTTAATACCTAATCTATTAATTTTATGAGGTCAAATGATTACTAGTATCTAACAGGTTGATTGATTGTTTTGAAATGGTGATGATTGAAATTTAAAAACAAGTAAATAAAATTACGCAAAAGTAGGTTGAGGAAAATTCAAATTTATAAAACCATCCAGGGTTGTGATTTCTTCTAATATCTAATTAAAAATGAAGTGGTTATTTTATGTTTGTATAATATATCGGTTTACTAACCTGGAACACGAAATTATGGAAAAGCTTCTATCGATGGTCAGATTAAAATACCCAGTGTAACCCAATTGAACCATATGTCTATGTCAACCAAATTACTTGGATTCATTAAGATTAAGTTCCAATAAAGGTTACCCTCGCCCGACATGTATATCTATATCCTGTAAGGAAATCTATTAAAGGGTTATCTATCCTCAAGGAAGATCGTGAGCTATTAAGTCTAAGGCTGAAACCTAAAATTCCTTTGTCAGGTTTATTTTAGATTTACCAGATCAATCTTGTTAATGGCCAGTTGACAAGACGCATTAAGCTTAAGACTTAATAAGTAAACCTTTAAATTACCCAAACTACAAAATAACCCCTTAAAATAAAATGCTAAGGTAAAATGATCTACTTTTACTACTACTAATTTAGATATCTCTCTTAATATAATATATTAATTTGTGATGATATTACCAACCAGCCATATAGGCGGTAACCTGATTAAGTCAAATTGAGTCCGACAAGCCATATAAGCGGTATCAAAATTTGTCCATAAACCTGCCATATAGGCGGTAAGAAAGTTTAATTACCAACCGACCAATCTGGCGGTATCTTTGCTTAGTCAGGTTTAAACCAGTTTAAAATGAATTACCAACAGACCAATATAGCGGTATCCTTATTAAGTCAAGTTTTAAATAGTGAATATATTATAATTAAGGGAGATTAATCTAAATAGCAATAGTAAAATAATTACCTTTCACCCTAGCAGGGGGAAGTTACCTCCTCATGGTTGAATAGTAAAAACTGTAAAAGTAAAGAAAGTAAATTACTATTACTATTACAGAACATAATTAAAATTAATTACAAAACTGAAATTAAAATAAACTAGATAGAAAACTCCCTATTTACATCAGAGAATTCAGAGAGGAAGGTACATCTGAAACTGAAATCTCGAGCTCAATTTATAGGCCTCAGTAACCCCCTCGCGTCGCGACGCACAAGTTTCTTCTTGCGTCGTGATGCACTGACATGTCGCTCTCTGATTCGTCGGCTCAGATTCTGATCCGCTGACGTGGCAATTGCGGATGATTAACTCAATAATTGTGCTGACGTGGTTGTGACATGGCGCTGACGTGGCGACACGTGGTGAAAGTGATTATCGGCACTATAGGATTGCAACATGTGGTACGCTGTGATTGGCTGATGATGATGTGGCGGTGACGTGGTATGTGATTCGGTCAACTACTGATGTGGATGATGACGTGGCTGACACGTGGCGAAAGTGATTGTCGACACTGTAGGATTGCGACACGTAGCACGCTGTGATTGGCTGATGATGATGTGGTGGTGATGTGGCACGTTGACTCGGTCAACTGATGATGTGGACGATGACATGGCTGACACGTGGAGTGACACGTGGGGACACGTGGTAATGGCGAATGTCGGCACCATATGATGATGACACGTAGCACGACGCACGTTAGCAAGTCGACTGCGATGTTGACACGTGGCATGACACACGTTAGCGAAGTCAAATGTCTCAGATTATGACATGTGGAACCGACGCACGTTAGCATAGAGCGGCGCATGTTAGGCGTCGCGAAACGCCAATTTACAAAATTGCCTTTTGTGTCCTTTTTCACTGTTTTAGTACCAAATCACCTCCAGAAAGTCCTGAAACTTTATTTATCTATAAAATAACACAAGACACATCAAAATATTCACAAAACTCAAGAAACTATACAAAATATTAGGTCAAATGAGTGGGAAATTGTGATACATTTACCACTCATCACACCCCCAAACCTAATATTTTGCTAGTCCTCGAGCAAAACATAAAATAAAATACATAAACAACCTTAAAATTTAACTAAGCCACTTTCGTAGGGATCACATTTGCATTTAGCATATGCAACAAGCCTTTAAACCCCTAGGTGTCCCTAGTGGACGAGTTGTAGTCTCGTGAGGGTTTACATCAATGATACCCACAAACATTTTACAAAAGTAAAAATGTAATAAAACTAATGCACACAAAAGCAAAAAGACAAGAGAAAAGAGAATAAAGAAGTTAGTGACTAATCAGGTGAAACTTATACTCCATGTCACTAGTTGTTTTCTTTCTTTCTAAATTACCGAATAAGTAAATTCTCTGATTATATTTACCATTCTCCATATATATAGCCAACAAAATATTAATCAACTCATTTTTGCCCACAACAGTCACAAGTGCAGTTGATAAGAGAGTAATATTTTTGTCCTAAAGTTTTATCAGAATTCACACATTTTTACAGCAGTGGAATAATTTTTTTGATTTTTCTGATCCATTTTAGTCAACTTTATGGAGAATTTACAAATTAAATAATTCAAAAGGAAATAAACAAAAATTAACTTGTTCCGAAATAGGTTTGAGATATGTCTTAGGAATGGGAACTCCTTACACAACTATCTCTCACCAATTTCACCTTTTTAGTCAAAATAAAAACAAAAACGCAAAATATTTTTGTAATTTTTTGAAATTTTTGAAATTTTTTGTATTTTTCGAAAAATTTTGGACTAAAAATAAAAACAACACACAACTAAAAATAAGATACCGATCAACTAATTCCCTCCCCCAAACCTAAATGAGACATTGTCCCCAATGTCTTAAACAATAGAAGAAGAGTTTAGAAGATAGTACCTGGTTAACTGAAATTCTACACGAAAAGTTAAAGGTTAAGATCTAGATTAATCCGACGCCTCTTACCACGATCGTCCTCGGAAAAATTTATCTTTGAAAGGATAGAGTCAATTTGTGGTTCATAGGCTAAGATTTGGTCAATTAGATCCGAAGCAGTTCTAGTAGTGAAGAGGAGTTCTTTTAAAGGTTTTGACACGAACCCATTTCTCCGGGCATCATCAAGAAACACACAAAGAAAATCATAAAATCCTTCAATGTTGTACAGTCCAAGCGGTTTCTTGTGTATGTTCAGGTTGGCCCAAGATAACACTGTAAAAATTTTCTCCAATGTACCCAAGCCACCTGGCAAAGCAATAAAAGCATCAGCACGGTTAATCATTTATACCAATCGTTCAGACATACCTGGCACGATCAGTTCCTCTCCGTTTGATGGTTCAATAAGATTTTCTTCTACCAATGGTTTTGGGATGATTCCCAAAACTTGACTGCCTCCTTCCTATATAGCTTTTGAAACGACCCCCATAAGTCCAAGATTGTCACCGCCATATACTAAGTGCATATTTCTTGCAGCTAAGACTCGACCCAATTCCTGTGCTGCTTCTACGTATTGTGGCTTAACACCAACACTAGTAACGCAAAACACACAGATGTTTTCGACTCGTCTTCTTGAAGTGGCTTCAATGTTTTACTCTGGATGTCTTCAAAAGTGCAATGATGAGTTGAATTTATAACACCTGAAAATGGTGAGTAAAATAATAGCACTAGTACCTGCCAAATGACAATTATTAGTTAACAGTAAAATAAATCGTGATAGTAAAAAAGGTCTAGATCCTGTCGGAGAAAATAAAATAAAATAACAAAACAAATTACAATTATTAGGAAAAGACAAAGAGATATAATATGTACAAGAATTTACAGCTTGATTGACGTCTATGCGTCTTGGACAAGCTTCCCATCCAATTTTCTTATAAATTGGCAAACAAGGTCTTTTTGAGTCAGATTCCCGAGACTTAACTGTTGTCTTTCTTTTTGGAATTGTGTATGTAATTTGCGGATGGCTATATGAACATATCCACCGGGATGCGTCTCAAGAGTTGAAGATATATCATCTACAGACTCCTTACTCAAGCCATCCCTAATGAATTTAATTTTATCTTCACGATTATCAAACACCATTCCTAAAGAACGACAACGAGTATTGCAATTCTAGCGTGCATATTTGTAACAAACACCCATTTTCTTAGCTCTACGTTTCTTTCTATAGGTGTTTTTTCCAAAACCGGGTAAATAAGAATTACAGGAATCAGAATACTCACATGCTAATCGGAACCGTGCTTCGATTACCCAACGAATGTCATTAGGAACACCATGGATCGTTAGTAGTCTCATCCGTTTCAAGCGAGCTTTGTAAACTTTCATCAGAGATTTTTAAGGGAGAGAAGGAAATTGCTTGTGAAGATTTGCGAGAACTTCTTTCATCCTGAAATGAATTAACCTGCGAAAACTAACCACACAAAATGAAAAATCACACCAAATCATAATATATTCACAAATTGCATGTGTTGCCTCCCTGCGAGCGCTAAGTTTAACGTCGTCAGCTAGACGTGACTCCTCGAACGTTAGGCTGGATCTGAAAGTGTGACACTTTCTTTTTTTCGCTCAAATGATTCTCCCCAGTAGTGCTTGACACGGTGACTGTTAACCTTGAATGTTTCGTTGGTGTTGGGATCCAGTAACTCAACAGCTCCATATGGTAAAACTTGAGTGATCACAAAAAGACCTGACCACCTTGATTTCAACTTTCTAGGGAAAAGTTTCAACCGTGAATTGTACAACAACACTTGCTGCGTTGGTTCCAACTGTCTGTGCACTATTTTTCGATCATGCCATTTCTTGGTCTTTTCTTTGTACAATCTGGCATTCTCATAAACATGTAAGCGAAATTCCTCCAATTCGTTGAGTTGGTGGAGTCTTTTCTCTCATGCAGCTTAGGGATCAAGATTCAACTTCTTCAGTGCCCAGTACGTCTTGTCTTCAAGCTTAACTGGCAGATGACATGTTTTCCCAAACACCAATCGATATGGGAACATACCAATGAGTGTCTTGTAAGCTGTCCGATAGGCCCATAATGCATCATCCAGTTTTGTTGACCAGTCCCTCCTTGTTGATCCAACAATTCTCTCCAAGATTCTTTTGATTTCTCTGTTTGAAACTTCAACCTGTCCATTTGATTATGGATGATAAGCAGTGGCAACCTTGTGAGTAACTCCATATTTGGATATGAGTGCATCGAAGTATCTGTTGAAGAAATATGAACCACCATCACTGATAATTGCCCGAGGTGTTCCGAACCGAGTGAAAATGTTCATTTTCAGGAATTTGATCACCACTTTTGAATCATTGGATGGCAATGTAATTGCTTCGACCCATTTGGAGACGTAGTCTACAGCAACCATGATGTACATGTTTCCGAATGATGGAACAAAGGGTCCCATGAAATCTATACCCCACATAACGAATATCTCCACTTCCAGAATGTTTTGCAATGGTCCTTCATTTCTGTTCGAAATATTCCTTGATCTCTGGCACCTCTCACATTGAAAAGTAAAAAGATAAGCATTTTTAAAAAGAGTGGGCCAGAACAAACCTGATTGTAGGTTAAAGACCTTAGACTCAATAGCCCACGATCTTCCTTGAGGATAGATAACCCTTTAATAGATTTCCTTACAGGATAGGAATATACCTGTCGGGCGGGGGTAGCCATAATTGAAACTTAAACTTAATGAATCTAGGTAATTTGGTTGACATAGACATATGGTTCAATTGGGTTATACTGGGTATTTGTAATCGACCATCGGAAGAGGCTTTTACATAATTTAGTGTTCCAGGTTAATAAATTAATATATTACCCAACTGTAAGATAACCACTTCATCTTTAATAGATATTGGAATTATTCACAACCCTGGATAGTTTTATAAATTTGAATTTTCTTCACTCTACTTTCAAGAAATTTTATTTACTTATTTTAAGTTTTAAAGTCACCACCCAATCAAACAATCAATCTATTAGATACTTGTAAACATTTGACCTCATAAAAAAAATTAATAGCAAAGGTTTTAAGTCCTCCTGGGATCGATAATTTTTATACTACTTGAACGATACGTGCGCTTGAGTTATACGCGTGTGATTACGCACCAGTCACATGGACGTCAAAAACTGCTTTCCTTAACAAAAACCTTCTGGAGGATGTTTACAACATCCTGACGTTTTATCATACCAAAACAAGCAAACAAGGTTTGCAAGTTAAATTGATCCATTTATGGATTGAAGTAAGCATTGATTTCTTGGAACTAACGTTTTGATAAGATCAAAATGGTATATGGTTTCATTCAAAACGATCAAAATGGTATATATAAGAAGGTTAGTGGGAGCGCACTGACAATGAATATCCTATAAGTTGATGATGTATTGCTTCTTAGAAATAACATTCCCATAAAATAATCGGTGAAAGCTTGGCTTTCATTAAAATTCTCCATGGAATACCTGGGAGAAGCAGACTTTATTCTAGGAATAAAGATCTATTGGGATAGATCTAGAAAGTTGCTGACAACCCTCCCAGAGTTCGTACGTTTTTGAAATGTATGTGACCTGATGTCTCATATGCTTTGAGCATATGTAGACGCTATAAGGCCAATCTAGGTGATGGTCACTGGATTGATCTAAAGAACATCCTTGAGTGTCTTGGACGAACTAAGGATACTTTCTGGAAATATGGGGAAAATGAGAACTTGAGGTGACTAGGTTCACCGCTGCAAGTTTCCAAACCAATAAAGACGACTTTAAGTCGCAATAAGGGTATATATTTAGTTTGAATAACGGAACAGTGAGCTGGAAATCTTCCAAGCAAGATACTGTTGCCGAATATATAACAAAAGTGGAACATTGCTGCAGCTGAGGCAGCAAAAGAAGCATTTTGGATCTATATAATCCTAATTGGATTAGGTGTAGTTCTCTTAGCAGCTGAGCTGGGCTTCAGCACAGGCTAAGGAACCGCGGTCTCATCAACAATCCAAGTATGTACTTCAACCATTTCATCTGATTCGTAAGATCATACCTCGTGGCGATGTGATCGAATAAATCGCATCAGATGATAACCTTTCAAATCCGCTAACGAAAGCTGTTTCTCAGCAGAAGTTTGAGCGACCCATACATAGTTCAGGTGTAGGACACTTGAGTGATTGGCTATAGGCCAAGTGGGAGATTGTTGGACAATTATAACCATAGCATTACTATTTGTACAGAACATGGTGTTGTTGTACAAATAAACTATGTGACAAAGGAAATTTCTATTTTATCATTTGTAATTGGATTACCGGGATATATAAATGATAAAAGTCCATATGATTAGTACCAGATTAATAAGATATGAGACAATATTAATCCACGTAAGGTTTAATCATTAAATATCCCTAGTCGTAGTATTATCGAGACTGGACATCGATAATGCGGAATAGACTAGTATTACACTTGTGCGTGTTATGGAAGCGTAACATCATAGTTCTCATATATTTGGGTATTGGATACTCATGCAAGTGTAATATGAGGTTCTGTTTACCGATGGTACGGAAATAGCTTCGCTCTGGATAGACCCCTCGGAATCCCATTGGTAGTATGACTATGTGTCTATGGGAATCCGAATCAGGGTAGGTGTATTTGGTCTTAACCTGAGACTTGCATTGCTAATACTTGCGACAATCAATATACTTTGTTTTTGGTCGTTCGGGGCTTTAACAGGTTCTATGTACGCCTCTTCTGGGTATACTGAGAATCATAGTCTATTGGGTGTGATGTCAAGATGGAAGTATCACTCCAGTCATATGGAGATGATGATCACACAAGATACGAAACTAGTACTCTTAAGTACTGCAATCATCGGGATAATATGACTAGGTCATGATTATCCAATTATAGAGACTAGTTACCAGAGATCCGATATATGCTTCGTACGGGGCAGGCACAATTCAGCCCTAGGCCTAGCAAGTGATATCGATATTGGATCGTAATACGCAATACTATGTATACTACGCCTAACATAGATTACATATTCCTTAAAAGAATATTTCTGGAGAATTGGGTAGGCACGGTGCTTTGCTAGAAGCCAACCATGTCTTGTAAATCGATAAAAACGTGGTACGGGGTACGCACGTATTTGGATAGTCCGATAGTCGGATTTACTACCAACATATCCAGAGATCTCATGGGTCGCTTCCCGAAGATTCACCGATGACGTTTGACTCGAACATAATTAATCCGGGATTAATTAGAAGAGAGAGAAAATTAATCTAGGATTAATTACAGCGAGAATTTATCTGGGATAAAATTCAATTAAAAAGAGAGAGAGCGATTAATTTAAAATTAATCGATAAAATAACATATTTGATATATTAAATGAAATTAGATTTCGTAACGGAATTAAAATTGGATTTTAATTCGGGCGAACGAATTAATTTAGAATGAATTCACGAGCGATTTTAATAGTAATTTTTCTAGGCATAATTATTTAATTAAATTTGATTTAATTAAGTCGCAACCGAAAATTCGTTAATTTGGAATTAACGAATCCGAGCCCGGAATGTGTTTGCGGGCCCACTCGGATTTTGAATTTAAGTGGGGCCCACAACAAGTCACATCACTTGTCAACTTTATCATTTTAAGTTGATAGAAGTTGGAAGTGGTTGGTAACTTGTTTCTTACACAAACTTGATAAGGTGAAAGACATTTTACTAACTAAGGTTTGGTATATGTCTTTGATTTTTGAAATCATTTCACTTAGCACAATTTTCACTCTCTTTCTCCTTCCAAAAACCGTGAACTAGCCTCTCCCTCTCTTCTTCTTGGGTTGGCCAAGAGTTACACAAAGAAAGGGAAGATTTTTGTTGTAAAATTCTTCCATAGCTAGCACTTAAAGAGTCTTCTAAGGTGATAGGGAAACTACTCCCATGAATTTATAATTCATTCACCAAAGCTTGGAGCTCAACATACAATCAAAGAGAGGAGCTTGAAGCATTACACAAATGAGCAAATTTTTGAAATCCTACATCCTCATTGCCGATCAATGTGAGTATTTTTTCCGCAAACTTCGTTGATTAATCACACAAATTTTATGCCTAAATTGATCATAGACATGTTCTTAGACAACCCAACACGTAGTACACTCACGAAGAAGATCAATCCATAAATGACTATCTAGTATATCGAAATGAATTTCTTTATTTAACGAAAATGATAAGAAACTCATTTCTATCTGGGTCCAGCCCTACATGATCACATCATAGAATATGTATTTTTTTCTCATGTCTTCACATGGACGATCCCGGATCAAGGTCGCCATATAATTATAGAATGGACTGCAGCTATAGATAAACAACAAATAAAGTACCCGTTTTTTTTCTCTATGGAATATTTTGATTACTAACTTCAGACTTAATCCTTCTGTGTATGACACCCATACACTAAGTCTGAAGGGACATGATTAATCTAGGGTAAACATGATAATATACAATATGATAAATGAATAATGCATCATTTTATTTCATAAAACATAATATTGTTTACATTACATGATGCTCTAAGGCATATATCCCAACAATCTCCCATTTTCACTAGAGCAAATGGGACATGCCACGTAATCCTAGACCATCTAGGTGACCTTCAAACACTTTAGCCAACAAGGTTTTTGTAAACAGATCAGCTAGGTTCTCTGCGGATGTAATCTTTGTGACAGAAACATCTCCTCTCAGAACTATCTCTCTAATGAGATGATATTTCTTCTTTATATGCTTTCCCCTCTTGTGACTTTTTGGTTCCTTTGAATTTGCCACTGCACCACTATTATCGCAATAAAGTGTGAGTGGTTTATCTATATCTGGAATGACTTCCAGATCTCCCAACAACTTACGGAGCCAGACTGCTTCCTTAGCTGCTTCGCAAGCTGCTACATACTCAGTCTCCATGGTAGAGTCAGCAATACAAGATTGCTTTGTACTCCGCCATACTATAGGCCCACCACATAGTGTAAACACTGACCCAGATTTTGATTTCCTATAATCAACATCTGTTTGAAAATCAGAGTCTCTATATCCTCTTAGGATCACATCCTCACCAGAATACACAAGCATGTAATCTCACATTCTCTTAAGATAATTGAAAATGTGTTTCACAGCCACCCAATGGTCCAATCCTGGGTTAGACTGAAACCTACCGAGTATTCCCACTGCAAAACAGATGTCCGGTCTCGTGCATAACATAGCATATATGAGACTACCAATTGCTAAGGAATATGGGATAAGTCTCATTTCCTCAACTTCTTGAGGTGTCATAGGAGACTGTTTCTTTGACAAGTGAATTCCATGTCGATAAGGCAAATTGCCTTTCTTGGAATTCTGCATCCCAAATCACACAAGGATCTTGTCGATGTAGGATGCATGAGACATAGCTAACAGTCGTTTCTTGTGATCACGGAGTATCTGGATCCTAAGAACATAACTGGCCTCTCCCAAATCTTTACTTTGGAATTGGTTAGCTAGCCAGGTTTTCACGTCCGATAATATCTTTACATCATTCCCAATAAGTAAAATATCATCGACATATAAAAAAAGAAAAACCACCTTCCTATCAATGATGCGCTTCTATACACAAGGCTCATCGACATTCTGCTCAAAGTCATAAGACTTGATCGTGGTATCAAATCTTATGTTCCAATATCGAGATGCTTGATTGAGTCCATAAATGGACCTTTGTAGCTTGCAAACCTTTTGCTCTTGACCTTGGGCTATAAACCCCTCTGGTTGTACCATATAGATACACTCATCAAGATTTCCATTCAAGAATGCAGTCTTGACGTATGTCGGACAATCCCAAATCCTTAAATATCTAAGACTTTGATTTCTACCGTACCATATCTGGAATGGAGTTGTAGAAACAGCTTTTGATGTAACTCTTTTAAGTATGTGGGCAATAATAAGTAAAGCAAAAACCCAAAGGTAATATTAAAGATCTGTACATCTCATCATTGATCGTACCATATCCAATAAAGTATAATTTCTTCGCTCAGATACACCATTATGTTAAGGAGTTACAGGTTGACTATATTGGGCGAGAATACCATTATACCTTAAATAATTTTTGAATTTGTCGCTCATGAATTCACCGTCTCGATCTGATCTTGTTTTTCAAATTCATTTCAGAATATTTTTAACTTTTCAAATATTTCTGATTTATGTCTCATCAAATAGACATATCCATATCTTGACTTGTCATTCGTGAAAGTCACGTAGTATGTAGAACCATCATTAGCGGCATGATTTAATGGACCACACACATCATTATATACTAGCTCCAATAAATCATCAGCACCGTGCCCAACACCGAGAAATAAGGCCTTTGTCATTTTCCCTTAAATACATGACTCAGAAATTTGATAAGGATCTAAGGTAAAATCTTCAATCAAACCATCATTAACCAATTTTGATAGACGACTAACATCTATGTGGCCCAATCTAATATGACATAATTCAGTATTTTTTAATTCAACACTTTTACTTGTATTTTCCTCTACATTAAAGACATCTCGGTATGTTTCAAAAATATAATGACCGTTAGAAAAAGAACATGCACATATCAAATAATTGTCTTTATCATATAACCAAAAAGCACCATCTTTAATGTTTATTTTATATCAATCTTTATCCAAAATCGGTAACAATATTATTTGTCTGATAAGAGAAGGTACATAATAATAGTCATGTAAAATTAATTTACATCCATTATGGAGATCTAGAACAACAGTTTCTATAGCTTTACATCCAATGTCTTGCCATTCCCAACTCCAAGCTGGATCTCCTGACCGGCGTAATCACACGTGTATAACGCAAGCACACGTATCGTTCAAGTGATTATTTTTTGTTTGTGTAATATATCGGTTTACTAACCTGGAACATGAAATTATGCAAAAGCCTCTGTCGATGGTCAGATGCAAATACCCAGTGTAACCCAATTGAACCATATGTCTATGTCAACCAAATTACCTGGATCCATTAAGATTAAGTTCCAATAAAGGTTACCCCCGCCCGACAGTTATATGTCTATCCTGTAAGGAAATCTATTAAAGGGTTATCTATCCTCAAGGAAGATCGTGAGCTATTAAGTCTAAGGCTAAAACCTAAAATTCCTTTGTTAAGTTTATTTTAGATTTACCAGATCAATCTTGTTAATGGCCAGTTGACAAGACGCATTAAGCTTAAGACTTAATAAGTAAACATTTAAATTACCAAAAATATAAAATAACCCGTTATAAATCGGTGATATTAGAATTCATCACAACCCTAGATAACTAACTTAGTTATGACACATAACTAGGGCGAGTAAAAACTTAAAAATAAAAGACATAAATTACAATGTTGAAAAGTAAATGCGGTAAAATAAATACTGAAAAGTAAAATTACAATAAAATAAAATGCTAAGGTAAAAGGATCTACTTTTACTAATACTAATTTAGATATCTATCTTAATATAATATATTAATTTGTGATGATATTACCAACCAGCCATATAGGCGGTAACCTGATTAAGTCAAATTGAGTCCGACCATCCATATAAGCGGTATCAAAATTTGTCCATAAACCTGCCATATAGGCGGTAAGAAAGTTTAATTACCAACCGACCAATCTGGCGGTATCCTTGCTTAGTCAGGTTTAAACCAGTTTAAAATGAATTACCAACCGACTAATATAGCGGTATCCTTATTAAGTCAAGTTTTAAATATTGAATATATTATAATTAAGGGAGATTAATCTAAATAGCAATAGTAAAAGAATTACCTTTCACCCTAGCAGTGGGAAGTTACCTCCTCATGGTTGAATAGTAAAAACTGTAAAAGTAAAGAAAGTAAATTACTATTACTATTACAGTATGTAATTAAAATTAATTAAAAAACTGAAATTAAAATAAACTAGATAGAAAACTCCCTATTTACATAAGAGAATTCGGAGAGGAAGTTACATCTGAAACTAAAATCTCAAGCTCAATTTATAGGCCTCGATAACCCCCTCGCGTCACGACGCGAAAGTTTCTTCTTACGTCGCGATGCGCTGATGTGTCGCTCTCTAATTCGTCGGCTCAGATTCTTATCCACTGACGTGGCAATTGCGGATGATTAACTCAAAAATTATGCTGACGTTGTAGTGATGTGGCGCTGATGTGGCGACACGTGGCGAAAGTGATTGTCGGTACTGTATGATTGCGACACGTGGCACTTTGTGATTTGCTGATGATGATGTGGCGGTGATGTGGCATGATGACTCGGTCAATTGCTGATGTGGACGATGACATGGCTGACACGTGGAGTGACACGTGGCGATGACGATTGTCAGCACCATAGGATGATGACACGTAGTACGGCGCACGTTAGCAAGTCGGTTGTGATGTTGACACGTGGCACGACACACGTTAGCGAAGTCAAATGTCTCAGATTATGACATGTGGAACCGGCGCACGTTAGCATAGAGCAGCAAAATTGCCCTTTTGTGTCATTTTTCACTGTTTTAGTCCCAAATCACCTCCAGAGAGTCCTGAAACTTTATTTATCTACAAAATAACACAAAACACATCAAAATATTCACAAAACTCAAGAAACTATACAAAATATTAGGTCAAATGAGTGGGAAATAGTGATACATTTACCACTCATCACACCCCAAACCTAACATTTTGCTAGTCCTCGAGCAAAACATAAAATAAAATACATAAACAACCTTAAAATTTAACTAAGCTACTTTCATAGGGATTACGGTTGCATTTAGCATATGCAACAAGCCTTTAAACCCCTAGGTGTCCATAGTGGACAAGTTGTAGTCTCGTGAAGGTTTACATCAATGATACCCACAAACATTTTACAAAAGTAAAAATATAGTAAAACTAATGCACACAAAAGAAAAAAGACAAGAGAAAAGAGAATAAAGAAGTTAGTGACTAATCAGGTGAAACTTCTACTCCAAGTCACTAGTTGTTTTCTTTCTTTCTAAATTACCGAATAAGTAAATTCTCCGATAATATTTACCATTCTCCATATATATAGCCAACAAAATATTAATCAACTCATTTTTGCCCACAACAGTCACAAGTGCAGTTGATAAGAGAGTAATATTTTTGTCCTAAAGTTTTATCAGAATTCACACATTTTTACAACAGTGGAATAATTTTTCCGATTTTTCTGATCCATTTTAGTCAACTTTATAGAGAATTTACAAATTAAATATTTCAAAAGGAAATAAACAAAAATTAACTTGTTCCGAAATAGGTTTGAGATACGTCTTAGGAATGGGAACTCCTTACACAACTATCTCTCACCAATTTCACCTTTTTAGTCAAAATAAAAACAAAAACGAAAAATATTTTTGTAATTTTTTGAAATTTTTTCAATTTTTTGTATTTTTCGAAAAATTTTGGACTAAAAATAAAAACAACACACAACTAAAAATAAGCTACTGATCAACTAATTCCCTCCCCCAAACCCAAATGGGACATTGTCCCCAATGTCTTAAACAATAGAAGAAGAGTTTAGAAGATAATATCTGGTTAACTGAAATTCTACACGAAAAGTTAAAGGTTAAGATCCAGATTAATCCGACTCCTCTTACCACGATCGTCCTCGGACCAATTTATCTTTGAAAGGATAGGGTCAATTTGTGGTTCATAGGCTAAGATTTGGTCAATTAGATCCGGAGCAGTTCTGGCAGTGAAAATGAGTTCTTTTAAAGGTTTTGACACAGACCCATTTCTCCGGGCATCATAAAGAAACACACAAAGAAAATCATAAAATCCTTCAATGTTGTACAATCCAAGCGATTTCTGGTGTATGTTCAGGTTGGCCCAAGATAACACTGTAAAAATTTTCTCCAATGTACCCAAGCCATATGGCAAAGCAATAAAAGCATCAGCACAGTTAATCATTTCTACCAATCGTTCAGACATACCTGGCATGATCAGTTCCTCTCTGTTTGATGGTTTAATAAGATTTGCTTCTGCCAAGGGTTTTGGGATGATTCCCAAAACTTGACTGCCTCCTTCCTATACAGCCTTTGAAACGACCCCCATAAGTCCAAGATTGCCACCGCCATATACTAAGTGCATATTTCTTGCAGCTAAGACTCGACCCAATTCCTGTGCTGCTTCTACGTATTGTGGCTTAACACCAACACTAGTACCGCAAAACACACAGATGTTTTCAACTTGTCTTCTTGAAGTGGCTTCCATGTTTTACTCTGGATGTCTTCAAAAGTGCAATGATGAGTTGAATTTATAACACCTGAAAAGGGTGAGTAAAATAATAGCACTAGTACCTGCCAAATGACAATTATTAGTTAACAGTAAAATAAATCGTGATAGTCAAAAAGGTCTGGATCCTGTCGGAGAAAATAAAACAAAATAACAAAACAAATTACAAAATATTAGGAAAAGATAAAGAGATATAATATGTATAAGAATTTACAGCTTGATTGACGTCTATGCGTCTGGGACAAGTTTCCCATCCAATTTTCTTATAAATGGGCAAATAAGGTCTTTTTGAGTCAGATTCCCGAGACTTAACTGTTGTCTTTCTTTTTGGAATTGTGTATGTAATTTGCGGATGGCTATATGAACATATCCACCGGGATGCGTCTCAAGAGTTGAAGATATATTATCTACAGACTCCTTACTTAAGCCATTCCTAATGAATTTAATTTTATCTTCGCGATTATCAGACATCATTCCTAAAGAACGACAACGAGTATTGCAATTCCAGTGTGCACATTTTTAACAAACACCCATTTGCTTAGCTCTACATTTCTTTACATAGGTGTTTTTTCCAAAACCGGGTAAATAAGAATTACAGGAATAAGAATACTCACATGCTAATCGGAACCGTGCTTCGATTACCCAACGAATGTCATTAGGAACACCATGGATCGTTAGTAGTCTCATCCGTTCCAAGCGAGCTTTGTAAACTTTCATCAGAGATTTTTGAGGGAGAGAAGGAAATTGCTTGTGAAGATTTGTGAGAACTTCTTCCATCCTGAAATGAATTAACCTGCGAAAACTAGACACACAAAATGAAATCACTCCAAATCACAATATATACACAAATTGCATGGGTTGCCTCCCTGCGAGCGCTAAGTTTAACGTCGTCAGCTTGACGTGACTTCTCGAACGTTAGGCTGGATCTGAAAGTGTGACACTTTCTTTTTTTCGCTCAAGTGATTCTCCCCAGTAGTGCTTGACACGCTGACTGTTAACCTTGAATGTTTCATTGGTGTTGTGATACAGTAACTCAACAGCTCCATATGGTAAAACCTGAGTTATCACAAAAGGACCTGACCACCTTGATTTCAACTTTCCAGGGAAAAGTTTCAACCGTGAATTGTACAACAACACTTGCTGCGTTGGTTCCAACTGTCTGTGCACTATTTTTCGATCATGCCATTTCTTGGTCTTTTCTTTGTACAATCTGGCATTCTCATAAACCTGTAAGCGAAATTCCTCCAATTCGTTGAGTTGGTGGAGTCTTTTCTCTCCTGCAGCTTATGGATCAAGATTCAACTTCTTCAGTGCCCAGTATGCATTGTGTTCAAGCTTAACTGGCAGATGACATGCTTTCCCAAACACCAATCGATATGGGAACATACCAATGAGTGTCTTCTAAGCTGTCCGATAGGCCCATAATGCATCATCTAGTTTTGTTGACCAGTCCCTCCTTGTTGATCCAACAATTCTCTCCAAGATTCTTTTGATTTCTCTGTTTGAAACTTCAACCTGTCCATTTGATTATGGATGATAAGCAGTGGCAACCTTGTGAGTAACTCCATATTTGGATATGAGTGCATCAAAGTATCTGTTGAAGAAATATGAACCACCATCACTGATAATTGCCCGAGGTGTTCCGAACCGAGTGAAAATGTTCATTTTCAGGAATTTGATCACCACTTTTGAATCATTGGATGGCAATGCAATTGGTTCGACCCATTTGGAGACGTAGTCTACAGCAACCATGATGTACATGTTTCGGAATGATGGAACAAAGGGTCCCATGAAATCTATACCCCACATAACGAATATCTCCACTTCCAGAATGTTTTGCAATGGTTCTTCATTTCTGCTCGAAATATTCCTTGATCTCTGGCACCTCTCACATTGAAAAGTAAAAAGATAAGCATTTTTAAAAAGAGTGGGCCAGAACAAACCTGATTGTAGGACTTTGGCTGCAGTTTTGTTTCCGATGAAGTGTCTGCCATATGATGATGAATGACAGTGTTGCAAAACACTGTTGACCTTCTCTTGTGGAACACATCATCTCAATAATTGATCAGCACATCATTTGAACATGTACGGTTTATCCTAGACATAGTTCTTGACTTCTTTGAAAAACTTCTTCCTTTGCTGAGTTGTCCATTCCAACGGCCATTTTCCTGATACAATGAAGTTGACATAGTCAGCATACCAATGGACATCCTGCTGTTTCATGGCAAACAGCTGTTCATCTGGAAAAGTTTCTTTGATTGTCAGTTCTTTGCCAGTTGTTTCTCCATTCTCGAGCCTCGATAAATGATCTGCCACTTGGTTCTCTGTCCCTTTTCCTGTCTCTGATCTCCACGTCAAATTCTTACAAAAGAAGTATCCAACGGATCAATCTGGGTTTGGCATCTTTCTTTGTGATCAAGTATTTGATTGCTGAATGATCTGTGAAGACCACCACTTTGGGACCAAACAGATAGAAGCGGAATTTGTCAAAAGCGTACACAACTGCGAGCAACTCATTTTCAGTGGTTGTTTAGTTGACTTGAGCTTAATTCAAAGTTCTGCTGGAGTATAAATGGTGTGGAAAATCTTTGCCTTGCGTTGTCCCAAAACTGCACCTACAGCAAAATCACTAGCATCGCACATCACCTCAAATGGAAGGGTCTAGTCTGGTGCTACAATGATGGGGGCACATACCAGCTTCTGTTTTAATATCTCAAAAGCTTCATGGAATTCTTTGGTGAAGTTGAAAGACACATCCTTTTCCAGAAGATTGCATAGAGGTTTAGCAATCTTGGAAAAGTCTTTGATAAATCTCCTGTAAAAACTTGAATGTCCAAGAAAACTCTGAATCCCTTTTACTGATGTTGGTGGAGGTAATTCTCAATTGTTTCGATCTTTGCTTTGTCTACCTCGATCCCTTTTGTGAGATCCGGTGTCCAAGAACAATACATTCCTTGCACCATGAAGTGGCATTTCTCCCAGTTGAGTACCAGGTTGGTATCTTCACATCTTTGTAACACCTGTTCCAAATTTGCAAGCAGTGGTCAAAATAGTCTCCAACACACAGAAAAATCATCCATGAATACCTCCATACTCTGCTCCAGCATGTCTGAGAAGATGGCCATCATGCAACGCTGAAAAGTGGCAGGGGCATTACATAATCCAAATGGCATCATGCGGAAAGCAAAAGTACCATATGGACATGTAAAAGTGGTTTTCTCCTGATCATCTAGGGCGATAGCAATCTGATTGTACCCTGAATATCCGTCCAGAAAGCAATAGAACTCATGTCTCGCCAATCTATCTAACATTTGATCAATGAATGGCAGCGGAAAATGGTCTTTCCTCATGGCTTTCCTCATGGCTTTTTTCACATTGTCCGAGTGAAAATGTTCTTTTTCAGGAATTTGATCACCACTTTTGAATCATTGGATGGCAGTGCAATTGCTTCGACCATTTGGAGACGTAGTCTACAGCAACCAGGATGTACATGTTTCCGAATAATATAACAAATGGTCCCATGAAATCTATACCCCACACAATGAATATCTCCACTTCCAGAATGTTTTGCAATGGTACTTCATTTCTGCTCGAAATATCCCTGATCTCTGGCACCTGTCACATTGAAAAGCAAAAGATAAGCATCTTTTAAAATGAGTGGGCCAGAACAAACCTGATTGTAGGACTTTGGCTGCAGTTTTGTTTCCGCTGAAGTGTCCGCCATATGATGATGAATGACAGTGTTGCAAAACACTGTTGACCTCCTCTTGTGGAACACACCATCTCAATAATTGATCAGCATAGCGTTTGAACATGTACGGCTCATCCCAGACATAGTGCTTGACTTCTTTGAAGAACTTCTTCCTTTACTGAGTTGTCCATTCCAATGGCCATTTTCCTGATACAATGAATTTGACATAGTCAGCATACCAAGGGACATCCTGCTGTTTAATGGCAAACAGCTTTTCATCTGGAAAATTTTCTTTGATTTTTAGTTCTTTGCCAGCTGTTTCTCCATTCTCGAGCCTCGATAAATGATCTGCCACTTGGTTCTCTGTCCATTTCCTGTCTCTGATCTCCACGTCAAATTCTTACAGAAGAAGTATCCAACGGATCGATCTGGGTTTGGCATCTTTCTTTGTGATCAAGTATTTGATTGCTGAATGATCTTTGTAGACCACCACTTTGGGACCAAGCAGATAGGAGCAGAATTTGTCAAAAGCTTACACAACTGTGAGCAACTCCTTTTCAATAGTTGTGTAGTTGAGTTGAGCTTCATTCAAAGTTCTGCTGGAGTAGTAAATGGTGTGGAAAATCTTTGCCTTGCGTTGTGCCAAAACTGTACATACAGCAAAATCACTAGCATCGCACATCACCTCAAATGGAAGGGTCCAGTCTGGTGCTACAATGATGGGGGCAGAGACCAGCTTCTGTTTTAATATCTCAAAAGCTTCATGGTATTCTTTGGTAAAGTTGAAAGACACATCCTTTTCCAGAAGATTGCATAGAGGTTTAGCAATCTTGGAAAAGTCTTTGATAAATCTCCTGTAAAAACTTGCATGTCCAAGAAAACTCTGAATCCCTTTTACTGATGTTGGTGGAGGTAATTTCTCAATTGTTTCGATCTTTGCTTTGTCTACCTCGATTCCCTTTTGTGAGATCCGGTGTCCAAGAACAATACCTTCCTGCACCATAAAGTGGCATTTCTCCCAGTTGAGTACTAGGTTGGTATCTTCACATCTTTGTAACACATGCTCCAAATTTTGCAAGCAGTGGTCAAAAGAGTCTCCAAACACAGAAAAATCATCCATGAATACCTCCATACTCTGCTCCAGCATGTCTGAGAAGATGGCCATCATGCAACGCTGAAAAGTGGCAGGGGCATTACATAATCCAAATGGCATCTTGCGGAAAGCAAAAGTACCATATGGACATGTAAAAGTGGTTTTCTCCTGATCTTCTGGGGCGATAGCAATCTGATTGTACCCTGAATATCCGTCCAGAAAGAAATAGAACTCATGTCCCGCCAATCTGTCCAGCATTTGATCAATGAATGGCAGCGGAAAATGGTCTTTCCTCATGGCTTTGTTCAGCTTTCGGTAGTCCATGCATACTCTCCATCCAGTCACCGTTCTGGTTGGAATCAACTCGTTCTTTTCATTGGTGACAATAGTAAATCCTTCTCTTTCTTCGGCACACACTGTATAGGACTCACCCAAGTGTTGTCTGAGATGGGGTATATGATGCCAGCACCAACCATTTGATGATTTCTTTCATTACGACCTCCTTCATGATTGGATTGAGTCTCTGTGATGCTCCACTGTGGGTTTGTACTCATCATTCATCAGAATCTTGTGCATGTAAAATGATGGACTAATGCCTCGAATGTCTGCTATAGTCCAGCCAATGGCTATTTTGTGCTCTCGTAATACTCTTAGTAACTTTTCTTCCTCCTCCAATGTTAGTGAAGAAGAAATAAAAACAGGTAATTCAGAAGAGTTTCCAAGAAATGCATACCTGAGATGGCTCAGAAGTAATTTCACCTCCAACTGTGGTGGTTCTTCAATCAAAGGCTTGATTCGATATTTCTTTGGCAGTTCCAGGCTTTCCAATGGTGGTATCGATTTGAATCGGAATGGTTTGTCAAGGTAGTTGATACATTCCAGGATTTCAGCATCTAGCTCGCTGTCATTCATGTTGGTGATGCAAGCTTCATATGTATCCGTGGGATTTGTATCAGTATCCTGAACGATACTATCAACAACATCAATTCTGAAGCATTTTTCTTCATTTTCTTCACTCGGGAATTTCATGGCTTTGAAAACATAAAAGGTAACTTCTTGGTCTTGAACTTTCATGGTCAGTTCTCCTTTTTGTACATCAATCATAGTTCGTCCTGTCGCCAAGAATGATAGGTACATCTTTGTCTTCTTCCATGTCAAAGATAATGAAATTTGTTGGGAGAATGAGTTTGTCAACTTTGACCAGCACATCTTCAACGACTCCTCTCGGAAATGCGAGCGTTCGATCAGCAAGTTGCAAAGAGACTGAGGTAGGTTTTGCTTCTCCATTTTGCAGTTTCCTGTAAATAGAAAAAGGCATTAAATTAACACTTGCACCTAAATCACATAAAGCGTTACCGATGTAGTGTTCTCCAATGGTGCATGGGACTGTGAAACTGCTAGGATCTTTCAACTTTGAGGGAAGTTTCCTCTGAATGATGGCACAACATTCTTCCGTCAATGCTACAGTCTCGTAATCTCCAAATCTCTATTTTCGTGAAAGAATATCTTTCATGAATTTTACATAGCTGGGCATTTCTTCCAAGGCTTCTGCAAATGGAATGTTGATGTGCAACTTTTTGAACACCTCCAGGAAACGAGCAAACTGCTTCTCCAGTTTGTTTTTCTGAAGTTGTTGTGGAAAAGGTGGAGGTGGAGTGATCTGATCTTTTTCTTTTTCCTTTGCTTCTTTTTCCTCCATCTTTGGAACTGCATCATTTGGAACTTCCTTAATTTTTGCTTGATTCCAACATATTTGTTGATCTCAGTACCACTTTTTAAGGTAATGGCTTGACATTGCTCCTTCCCTCGGTTCCTTGGATTTGGTTCTGTGTTGCTGGGAAGATTATCTGACCGTCTGTAACTCTGAGCATTGGCAAGTTTTCCGATTTGATTCCCTAGTGCTTTGATGGAAACATATTGGCATGAAACATAGCATCATACTTTTTTAACTGAGCCATCACTTTTGCTATTCCTGGTTCATTTGCCTGCTCCTGGCCTTTGTTCTATTGCTGGAATCCAGGTGGTGGATAGTTCTGCTGTTGGAATCCAGGTGGTGGATTGTTCTTTTGCCCTGAATTGTTGCTCCATGAAAAATTCGGATGATTCCTCCACCCTGGGTTGTAGGTGTTGGAATATGGATTGTTCCCCTGTCTGTTGAAATTGTTGACATAATTCACCATTTCTTCAAGTTGGTTTGGTTCTGGTGCTCCTCCATATGGTGAACTTGTGGATCCAGTGGTAAGAGTCTCCATGAATTTGCATATCTGATCCAGCTTGGTGTTGACTGCTGTATTGGTTCCAACTTCATAAATTCCTGCAATTCTTTGGATCATGCTCCTTTCTGTTGGCCACAAGAAATTGTTGTTGGCCATTTCTTCGATTAGGTCCCAGACTTGATCTTCTCATTTTGCCATTAAAGCTCCTCCAGCAGCAGCATCGATTGTGGTTCTCATTAGTCCAGAAAGTCCATTATAGAAAGTTTGGACTTGAAGCCATTTTGGAATCTCATGGTGAGGGCATTTCCGGAGCAAATCTTTTTACCTTTCCCAAGCTTCGTAGAGAGTTTATGAGTCTTGTTGTACAAAGGATGTGATGTCATTCCTCAGCTTTCCAGTTCTGGCTGGTGGAAAGTACTTTGCAAGAAATTTGGTGGCTAAAGAGTTCCAAGTTGTGATGGAACCTGCTGGTAGTGAATATAGCCAAGCTTTAGCTGTGTCCTTCAAGGAGTATGGAAAAACCCGCAGTCTCATTGCTTCTTCATCTTCTCGGTTGTAATTGAAAGTGCCGCAAACTTCCAGAAAGTTGCTGATGTGGGTATTAGGATCTTCAGTTGCTTTCCCCCCAAACTGCACTGACTATTGAATCATCTGAACACATGTTTTGATGTCACACGCATTTACTGGTAAATGAGGAAGTGTAATACAGGAAATGAAGCCGTCGACCACCGGAATGGTTCTGTCTCGAATGGGTATTGGTGGTGCAACCTCCAAAGGTTCAAGTTCCATGTTGCCTAAAGCTTATTGGCCTTCATGCCTTTTCCTTCTCAACTGTCTGATGGTTCTTTCAATTTCTGGGTCGAGCGGTCAGAGTTCAAAGCTTCTGGTTCGTCTCATGTAGTTTCTGAGAACCTGAAACACAAGAAAAAAAAAACAATAAGTAAAAAGAAATTAGATACGAGTAACGTATCTAACCCCAAAAATAATAGTGAAAGATAAATAAGTCCCCGGCAACGGCGCCAAAAACTTGACCGGCGTAATCACACGCTTATAACGCAAGCGCACGTATCGTTCAAGTTGTATAAAAAGTATCGATCCCTCGAGGACTTAATACCTAATCTTTTAATTTTATGAGGTCAAATGATTACTAGTATCTAACAGGTTGATTGATTGATTTGAAATGGTGATGATTTTAAATTTAAAAACAAGTAAATAAAATTGCGCAAAAGTAGGTTGAGGAAAATTCAAATTTATAAAACCATCCAGGGTTGTGATTTCTTCTAATATCTAATTAAAAATGAAGTGGTTATTTTATGTTTGTGTAATATATCGGTTTACTAACCTGGAACACGAAATTATGCAAAAGCCTATGTCGATGGTCAGATGCAAATACCCAGTGTAACCCAATTGAACCATATGTCTATGTCAACCACATTACCTAGATTCATTAAGATTAAGTTCCAATAAAGGTTACCCCCGCCCGACAGGTATATGTCTATCCTGTAAAGAAATCTATTAAAGGGTATCTATCCTCAAGGAAGATCGTGAGCTATTAAGTCTAAGGCTGAAACCTAAAATTCCTTTGTCAAGTTTATTTAAGATTTACCAGATCAATCTTGTTAATGGCCAGTTGACAAGACGCATTAAGCTTAAGACTTAATAAGTAAGCCTTTAAATTACCCAAACTACAAATAACCCCTTATAACTGGTGATATTAGAATTCATCACAACCCTAGATAACTAACTTAGTTATGACACATAACTAGGGCGAGTAAAAACTTAAAAATAAAAGACATAAATTACAATGCTGAAAAGTAAATGCGGTAAAATAAATACTGAAAAGTAAAATTACAATAAAATAAATGTTAAGGTAAAAGGATCAACTTTTACTACTACTAATTTAGATATCCTTTCATATAATATATTAACTGTGATGATATTACTGTTGGACAGTTATGACCCATAGCGTCACTATTTGTATAGATCATGGTGTTGTTGTATAATTAACTATGTGACAAAGGAAATTGCTCTTTTATCATTTGTGATTAGATCACCAAGATGTATAAATGATGAAAGGTCCTTATGATTAGTTCCTAGATTGAGATGATATGAGACAGTATCAATCCACGAAGGTTTAATCATTAAATATCCCTAGTCAGAGTATTATCGAGATTGGACATCGATAATGCGGAAAAGACTAGTATTACACTTGTGCGCGTTGTGAGGGCATAACGACATAGTTCTCATATATTTGGGTATATGATACTCATGCAAGTGTAGTAGGAGGTTGTGTTTTACCGATGGTAAGGAAAACAGCTTCGCTCTGGATAGACCCCTCAGAATTCCATTGGTAGTATGACTATGTGTCTATGGAAGTCCGAATCAGGGTAGGTGTATTTGGTCTTAACCTGAGACTTGCACTGCTAATACTTGCGACAATCAATATACTTTAGTTTTGGTCGTCCAGGGCTTTAACAGGTTCTGTGTACGCCTCTGCTGGGTATATTGAGAATCGTAGTGTGTTGGGTGTGATGTCAAGACGGAAGTATCACTCCAGTCATAGTGGAGATGATGGTCACGTAGGATACATAACTTTTTCTCTTGTGTAATGCAGTCATCGGGATAATATGACTAGGTCATGATTATCCGATTATAGAGACTAGTTACCAGAGATCCGATATATGCTTCGCACTTTATTAATCTGGGATTAATTAATAGAGAGAGAAAATTATCTGGGATTAATTGCGGAGATATTTTATCTGGGTTAAAATATTAATTAAAGAGAGAGAATGATTAATTTGGAATTAATCGATAAAATAATATATTCGATATATTATACGAAATTGGATTTCGACGCGAATTAAAATTAGATTTTAATTCGGGCAAACGAGTTAATTTAGATTAATTCGTTAGAGACGTTATAGTGATTTTGCTAGGCATAATTATTTAATTACGTCGCAACGGAAAATTCGTTAATTTGGAATTAGCGAACCCGAGCCCGGGAGTGTTTGCGGGCGCACTCGCATTTCGAATTCAAGTGCGGCCCACAAGTCACATCAAGCGTCAAATCACTAGTCACATCAAGCGTCAAATCACTTGTCACTTTGAGTGATGTGATGTCAAGTCACTTGTGATGTGAATAGTGATGATGGGTTGTTGAATGCATTTAATGCATTTTTGCCTCCAAAAAAATTTGTTGACTTTTGAAAGCCATTTCACAAATTTTGGTATATGTTATTATATATTTGGAAATCATTTTAACCTAACAAATCTTCTCTCTCCCTTTACAAACGGTTTGGAACCATTTTCCCTCTCTCCCTCTCTCGGCTTTGAAGCCTTTTCTTTCTTCCATGGCCGATTGGATCAAGGATGAAGATGGTGACTTTTATGGCAAAAATCACCAAGAGCTAGCACTCAAAAGAGGACATACAAATGTGATGGGAACTAATTTCATGAGCATGGAATCAAACAAAGCTTGAAGCTTCAAGGATCATCCATGGCCGAACATTTGGAGGAGACAAAAGCCCATTGCCGTGAGCCACCTTGGAGGGAGCTTGAAGTTTTTTTGTTCCTCGCATCGTCTCAACCGATCATTGTGAGTATTATGCACCTCCTTGATGTATTTGCATGTTGTTTCATTGCTTAAAACGATCCCGGTTAGACCGTAGAATCCGAATAATGGTATTAGAGCGAGATTGAGCATGAAACTTGAACTTATGGTTAAAATTGGGTAAATTGAATTTGATCATGATTTGATAAAATTCTTTGATTGGGTATGCTTGAATGATGTTTAATTGAAGTTGGATTGGATCAATTTCATGAAAATTTGATTGGATCATTTTTTGCACAAAAAAGTTGCCTTGGCCGAGAGGTACATGAACCCTAAATGTCTTGGTATTTTGTTTGTTTGATCATTGGATGACTTGAAACAATTGGGTAATGTTTATTTAAGATTCAATTGGATTGGATTGAAATTAGACATAAAAATACCCTAATGCCGAGACTAGTGAAGTATGAATTGGGTTTGATTTTTGATTAAAATGTGTTGGACATGTTTTGATGATAATGAGCATAATTAATTGTACAAATTTTTGTTTTGGAAATATTAATTTGGGTGATTAATTATGGCTATACACTTAAGTTAATTAAGTTATAAATTTGGAATTTGGTAATTAATTAATTGGGCCTATTTTGGAAATTGGGCTTGAAAGTTGTAATTGGGCTTAATGGTTGGTTGTACCAAGATTGGTTTAGGCTAAATTGGTTGGATCCAATTGGGCCCAAAACCATATCCATAAAGTCCAATTATAACTAATGGACCTTAATATTTTATTGGGCTAATGGGCCTAAATTGGTTTCTTGGCAAATATGGGTGAATCCTTAAATGGGCTTTGGTATTTGGGTTTGACCCATGTTGACCAAAAGTCCATGCCTTAAGAAATTAATTGAAAGCCCATTGGACTTTAAATTAAATTGACATTGGATGTTAATCGGGCTTTGAGACCCGTAACGATTAGATTTGGAATCTAAGTCGTAAAGGTACATTATAAAGTGTAATATTAAATTTGGAATTAAATAGTGAATTAGTATTAAATACAAATTAAATTGGATTTAATGTTGTAGTTTAATTTAATTCAAGAATTCGTACTTTGAGTACTTATTCGCAAAATGAGTTTGACTCGCGCAAAATCAAATCGTTGTTTGAATATTGAATGGTCATTAATTATCAGATTAATTAATTGGATTAGATTGATTGATAACATGCTTGTGTGAATACATGGTTGCGATGCATGAATAATGTATATAAGATGGATATTAGATGGGTGGGGCAATTTTGGAAATTGTTGTAATAAATTTAGAATTTATTAAATTGGACCTGCGTGTCCAGCCTATTACCTCCTCCTTACTCTTTGTATTTCTCTTCTCACATATTCCCCTCAATGTAAATGAGGTTTCATTAGAAGTGTTATGTAATGGGTAGAAGTAATACATGTGCTAGCGAGAGAGAGGAAATGGGGAGATTTGTTCTAGGAACAATGTTTAAATATCCATCCGCATATCATTATTATTTATTTATATACGCCTTATTATGTATTTAGAATGCATGTTTAAGGGTGTATGATGATAAGACCTTAACAAAGATAATAAATTGGTTGCCAAATATCACGCAAAAAACCCTCAACATCATATTAAGCGTTTTTCCTTCCATTGAGTGATTCTTACTCAAGATCCAAGACTGGCATTAGTTTATTGGCCAAAGTCAAGACCTTTGTCCATCGAGGATGTGTTTGAATCATGAAGGCTTTGTTCCATATTGGTGTCTTGTCCAAGTTGTAATTTGTTGGCCAAAGTCAAGATCACTTCTTGTCCATCGACATTGATTACGAAGCTTTCCAAGGTCAATGGGTTCCGCTTAACTGGGATCACTAAGTTTGTTGTGCCAAAGCCAAGACTTAGTTGATTCAGAGGAAAAAGGTTAGGCAATATATTGGATATATTGGCATATATTAGATATATGTTTCGGACTTGGATGTCCACCTACTGGATCTAGGAATTGGATGTGATCCAATTGATCTTAGAGATCTACCAAGTTAATTATCATACAATTTGTTGGCCAAAGTCAAGATTGTGTGTTATTTAACGGGATCCTAGCCTACTAGGAAACAAGGTTTCCCGAGTACTCCACAGAGGGTTAGAGGCTCGCCGAAAAATAGTGGGAGGCAAGTATTAAATTTGCAATATTTGTTTAGTTACTTGCCATACCGCGCTCATTCAAATTATTCGTCGTTAATTAATATATTAGTTGGACTAATAATTATGTTGTTTTTAATTAAACAGTTGGACTGTATTCAAACTATTTCAATTAATAGTTGATTTTATAATTGGATTATAGAAATCAATATAATTGAATTTAACCAATTAAATTATAGTTGATTATATAGTTGGACTATAGTAATCATTATAATAAATAGTACCTAAAATCGTTGATTAAATAGTTGGACTATTAGAATCAAGATGATTGAAAGAAAAATGTTTAAAACATAATCCTGGGTGAAATATATTAAACGACTTTAATTTTCAAATTGGGAATAAAATTTCAGGATGGTCCTGGAAACTAATAAGTTACTTTATTTGATAAAATAAAATATTAGGCCTAAGCCCTGAGTTAAGCAAATAGTATAGCATGATATTTGGAATATTCATGTGATGATAACTTTAGTGCTTAATCCATTATGCTTACCAAATAGACTCCTTAATTTCTTAGTCAGAACTAAGGATTAGATCCTTATAGTATGATAATGAAATTGAACGATCTTCATTGATCTATCCTTAGATCTTAGAAGTACTAAATTGCAATAGTAAACTCTTGGAGAGGTAATGGCTATACTCAATGAGACAAAGCCAAAAGTTTGCAATAAGGCAAGAAGTGCAAGGCGCATCTCACTTCGACATTCCGGAAGGCCAAGGCTTGGCCAAAGGCTTCTGGGGTACCGAAAAGGGCAAAGGCAAAATCATTATAATCTTCTGGGAAGATAAAGGACATATCCCAAAATGTATGCCTAAATTGTGGCAAACGGGGACACAGAAGCATGACTGCCGTATGGACAAGGTAGACATGAAGGAATTGGAGAACGGGCAAGGCTTTGACTTCAAATATGTTTGTCATAAACGTGTTCACTACTAGTATTAAAATTGGATTTTAGATACTAAATGTAGTACATAAATATTTACTGATGTGCAGAATCTGCTGAGAGCAGGATACTGACTTCAGATGAGATTAATCTACGAATCGGAAATGGGACGACATTCGCTGTTTTAACCGTAGAAACCTAAGTTTAGGAACTACCCTTCAGGTGTGTACTTAAATTAGGAAACTGTTAAAATGTAACTAGTTTGACTAGGAACATTATCTCTATATCAGGGTTAACCCGTGCGGGTATACCTTTATATTCTAGAACACTAAAGTGTTTCATTTTATAAAGATGATATTGAGCTAAACACATCAGATGTGAATAACAGTAATTTTTTTGAATATAAATAAATCTCAAACATATAACATGACAAACAAATAGCTCAAACTGATTTGATCAGAAGAGACTTAAATGTGGCATTGTTGTCTAGGACACATTAAACAAGACTCGTATATCCACACTTTTGAAGAGTGTGTACTATGACTAATTTGATTCCAATAAAATAAATTCTACGAATCTAGTTTATTGGGCAAAGTGCCTAAAACACTATTTACTTGGTAAAAGTACTAGTGCCACCGATCTGTTAGCCCTTGTTCATAGTGACGTAGGTGGGCCCATACCTAGCTAGGCTAGAGGTGGATATGAATATTTTGTGACCTTTACGGATGTGGCATCGCGTTATGGTTATGTGTTTCTTTTCAAACATAAATCGGAAACTTTTAGAGTTTCGACACGAAATAGACAAACAGATCGGCAAAAGTATTAAAACCATCACGGTTAGACCATGATGAAAATACTTAAGCAATAAGTTTCTCATATACTTGAAAGAGTATAGTATTCTTTCAATGAGGACTCCTCCCGGAACACGTCAGTTTGACGGTGTGTCCGAACGGAGAAACCGAATTTTGTTGAACATGATAAGGTTAATCATGAGTCGCTCTGAGCTACCATTTCCTTCAACGGATACGCATAAATAGTGCAAGAACTTATTTTGAATAAGGTTCCATATAAATCTATTTGACAGATTTCATATTAGATCTGAACAGGAAAGAAACCGGGTTTCTCATTCCTGAAGATTTGGGAATGCTAAGCATAAGTCTGGATGATACCAAACTAAAACCCAAATTTGATAAGTGCCTAATAATAGTTATCCTAGGGAAACCAAAGTATAGTACTTATGCAACTCACTAGAGAACAATGTAATTGTTGCTCGCCATGCGGTTATCTTAAGAGGAATACCTATATGCGGTGGTAAGTGGGAGGAAAGTAAAACTCGATGAAAATCAGAGTAATACTATTCCAGGCACCGATTCCTTAATGGAACACAAATAGTTCATCATGGATGAAACTACCAATAATCTTCGAATACACAAGAACCGCGTAAGTCGGAGAGAGTCAGAAAACAACCTGGGGTATGGGTTTCTGATCTCACCTCATAAAGATGTTAATCTTATTGAGGAATACGAACTGACTACGTATGAGGAATTGATACAAGGTATCGACTCCCTATTATGGAAAAGTGCCATGTATCCGAAATGGATTCCATGTATAACAACTATGTTTGGACACTAGTTGTTTTACCGGAAGGCATTGTGCCTACTGGTACTATTTAGTCTTCAAGGAAGACATACGTGGAAGGCAACATACCAACGTACAAAGCTAGGCTTGTAGCGGAAAGGTATCGTTATCAACATTGTGTCGATTACGACGAAACCTTTTTCATGTTGCCATTGTTAAATCCATTTGGATAATGCTTGCTAATGCTGCATGTTTCATTCATGAAACATGGCAGCTGAACGTCAAAATCGATTTCCTTAAACGGAAACCTTTTAGAGGATGTTTTCAACATTCTGACGGTTTTGTCGTACCAAAACTAGCAAACAAGGTTTGCAGGTTAATCGATCCATGTATGGATTGTAGCAAGCATTGGGTTCTTGGAATTGTTGTTTTGATGTAATTATAATGGTATATGATTTAATTCAAAACGAAAATTATTCTTGTGTATATAAGGAGGTTAGTGGGAGCGCACTGACAGCGAAAGTCCTAAATAATGATAATATGTCATTTCTTGGAAATGATATTCCCATAAATATAATCGGTGAAAGCTTGGCTTTCGAGAAAATTCTCCGTAGAAATCTTGGGAGAAACAACCTTTATTCTAGGAATAAAGATCTACTGGGATAGATTTAAAGTTGTTAGTACTCTCCGAGAACCCGTATATTGAAATAAATGTATGCGACCTGGTATCTCATATGATTTGAGCATATGGATTCACAATCAGGCCAATCCAAGTGATAGTCACTGGATTGAAGTTAAGAACATCCTTTAGTGTCTTAGAGAACTAAGGATATTGTCTTAAACTATGGAGAAGGAGAACTTGAAGTGACTGGGTTCACTGCTGCAAGTTTCCTAACCGATAAAAACGACTATAAGTCACAAAACGGTACTATACAGTTAGAATAACAGAACAATGAGCTGGGAATCATCCAAGCAAGATACTGTTACCGAATAAACAACAAAAGTGGATTATTGCTGCAGCTGAGGCAGCAATAAAAGCCTTTCTGGATTAATAATAATCTAATTAGATTAGAAATAGTTCTGTTAGCAGCTGAGCTAGGCTACAGCGTAGGCTAAAGAATTAATGGTCTAATTAACGATCCAGATATATACTTCGACTATACATCTGATTCGTTCGGATCATACATCGTGGCGATGAGATGATCGAATAAATCGCATCAGATGATAATCATGAAAATCCGCTGACGAAAGCCTTTTCCTCAGTAGAAGTTTGAGCGAACCGTACATAGTTTGGGTGTAAGACACTCAAGTGACTGGCTATAGGCCAAATGGGAGATTGTTGGACATTTATGACCCATAGCGTCACTATTTGTAAATATAATGGTGTTGTTGTACAAATTAACTATGTGACAAAGGAAATTGCTCTTTTATCATTTGTGATTAGATCACCAAGATGTATAAATGATGAAAGGTCCTTATGATTAGTTCATGGATTTAGATGATATGAGACAGTATCAATCCATGAAGGTTTAATCATTAAATATCCCTAGTCAGAGTATTATCGAGATTGGACATCGATAATGCGGAAAAGACTAGTATTACACTTGTGCGCGTTGTGAGGGCATAACGGCATAGTTATCATATATTTGGGTATAAGATACTCATGCAAGTGTAGTAGGAGGTTGTGTTTTACCGATGGTATGGAAAACAGCTTCGCTCTGGATAGACCCCTCAGAATTCCATTGGTAGTATGACTATGTGTCTAGGGAAGTCCGAATCAGGGTAGGTGTATTTGGTCTTCACCTGAGACTTGCACCGCTAATACTTGCGACAATCAATATACTTTAGTTTTGGTCGTCCAGGGCTTTAACAGGTTCTATTTACGCCTCTGCTGGGTATATTGAGAATCGTAGTGTGTTGGGTGTGATGTCAAGACGGAAGTATCACTCCAGTCATAGTGGAGATGATGGTCACGTAGGATACGTAACTTGTTCTCTTATGTACTGCAGTCATCGGGATATTATGACTAGGTCATGATTATCCGATTATAGAGACTAGTTACCAGAGATCCGATATGTGCTTCGTAAGGGGCATACACATTTCCAGCCCAAGGCCTTGCACGTGACATCCGATACTGGATCGATATACGCAATACAACGTATACTACGCCTGATACAGATCACTTATTCCTGTAAGGATATTTTTGGAGAATTGGGTAGGCATGACACTTTGCTAAAAGCCAACCTTGTCTTGTAAATCGGTACAAACATAGTACTAGGTACTTACGTGTTCGGATAGTCCGACGACCGGATTTACTGCCAACATATCCGGGGATCTCACGGGTCGCTTCCCGAAGATTCACCGATGACGTATGACTCGCACTTTATTAATCTGGGATTAATTAATAGAGAGAGAAAATTAATCTGGGATTAATTACGGAGATATTTTATCTGGGATAAAATATTAATTAAAGAGAGAGAACGATTAATTTGGAATTAATCGATAAAATAATATATTCGATATATTATACGAAATTGGATTTCGAATTGGAATTAAAATTAGATTTTAATTTGGGCAAACGAGTTAATTTAGAATTAATTCGTTAGCGACATGAATAGTGATTTTGCTAGGCATAACTATTTAATTACGTCGCAACGAAAAATTCGTTAATTTGGAATTAGCGAACCCGAGCCCGGGAGTGTTTGCGGGCACACTCGCATTTCGAATTCAAGTGCGGCCCACAAGTCACATCAAGCGTCAAATCACTAGTCACATCAAGCGTCAAATCACTTGTCACTTTGAGTGATGTGATGTCAAGTCACTTGTGATGTGAATAGTTGATGTGGGTTGTTGAATGCATTTAATGCATTTTTGCCTCCAAAAAAATTTGTTGACTTTTTGAAAGCCATTTCACAAATTTTGGTATATGTTATTATTGATTTGGAAATCAATTTTAACCTAACAAATCTTCTCTCTCCCTTTACACGGTTTGGAACCATTTTCCCTCTCTCCCTCTCTCGGCTTTGAAGCCTTTTATTTCTTCCATGGCCGATTGGATCAAGGATGAAGATGGTGATTTTTGTGGCAAAAATCACCAAGAGCTAGCACTCAAAAGAGGACATACAAAGGTGATAGGGAACTAATTTCATGAGCATGGAATCAAACAAAGCTTGGAGCTTCAAGGATCATTCATGGCCGAAAATTTGGAGGAAATAAAAGCCCACTACCGTGAGCCATCTTGGAGGGAGCTTGAAGTTTTGTTATTCCTCGCATCGTCTCAACCGATCATTGTGAGTATTCTGCACCTCTTTGATATATTCACATGTTGTTTCATTGCTTAAAACGATCCCGGTTAGACCGTAGAATCCCAACAATTACCAACCAGCCATATAGGCGGTAACCTGATTAAGTCAAATTGAGTCCGACCAGCCATATAGGCGGTATCAAAATTTGTCCATAAACCTGCCATATAGGCGGTAAGAAAGTTTAATTACCAACCGACCAATCTGGCGGTATCCTTACTTAGTCAGGTTTAAACCAGTTTAAAATGAATTACCAACTGACCAATATAGCGGTATCCTTATTAAGTCAAGTTTTAAATAGTGAATATATTATAATTAAGGAAGATTAATCTAAATAGAAATAGCAAAAGAATTACCTTTCACCCTAGCATTGGGAAGTTACCTCCTCATGGTTGAATAGTAAAAACTGTAAAAGTAAAGAAAGTAAATTACTATTACTATTACAGAACATAATTAAAATTAATTACAAAACTGAAATTAAAATAAACTAGATAGAAAACTCCCTATTTACATTAGAGAATTCAGAGAGGAAGGTACATCTGAAACTGAAATCTCGAGCTCAATTTATAGGCCTTGGTAACCCCCTCGTGTCACGACGCGCAAGTTTCTTCTTGTGTTGCAACGCATTGACGTGTCACTGTCTGATTCATCGGCTCAGATTCTTATCCGCTGACGTGGCAATTGCGGATGATTAACTCAATAATTGTGCTGATGTGGCAGTGATGTCGCGCTGATGTGGCGACACGTGGCGAAAGTGATTATCGGCACCATAAGATTGCGACATGTGGCACGCTGTGATTAGCTAATGATGACGTGGCGGTGATGTGGCACGTTGACTTGGTCAACTGCTAATGTGGACGATGACGTGGCTAAGACGTGGTGACACGTGGCGATGGCGATTGTCGGCACCATAGGATGATGACATGTGGCACGGTGCATGTTAGCAAGTCGGCTGTGATGTTGACACATGGCACGGTGCACGTTAGTGAAGTCAAACTTCTCAGATTATGACACGTGGAGCCGGCGTACGTTAGCATGGAGCGGCGCATGTTAGGCGTCGTGAGGCAGCCTACGCGTCGCGACGCGGTAATTTACAAAATTGCCCTTTTGTGTCCTTTTTCACTGTTTTAGTCTCAAATCTCCTCCAGAGAGTCCTGAAAGTTTATTTATCTACAAAATAACACAAAACACATCAAAATATTCACAAAACTCAAGAAACTATACAAAATATTAGGTCAAATGAGTGGGAAATAGTGATACATTTACCACTCATCATCTCTCTTTTGTTCAGCCTTCTTTTAATCCTCATTACCTGCATGGAGTTGCAAATATAAGTGGGACTTTCGGTGTCTAACATATTAGGGTTGGTGCTTGGAGTGCCAATCTGAATCGTATTTATGTCCGATTCATGAATACGAATAATTCATTTTTCCATAATATTACTTACTTAATGGTAGCACCTCTTGTTTTTTTATATACGTATTCGATCTAATTACGATTAGATTGAAACTAAATATGATTCAGTGATATGTATATATTAGACAAAGACCCTAGAATTTACAACGTAGTGCGCAGTTACAACGTAATTTGTAATTGACATTGGGAAGTGTCACTATAAGTTGTATTTTCTCAAAAAAATTCCTGGTCAAGATTTACTGACACAGGTCGGTTAGTAAAATCCGCTGAGACCAGTACATGTCGTATATTGAGACTTGGTCCGATGGTTTATCCCAATGAACCATGAGTCTTGGGTGACTCGTATAGACGTGTAGATGTTTATTTGATAAACACTAAATGACTCACTGAAGATTTCAAAATAGATGGTACACCAACGTCAATAGGAATCTTCTCGAGTCGAGTAGCATAGTGGTATTTCGACTTGAGATACCACTATGGATATATGAGATATCCACCACACTTTGATGGCAGTCACGTCACCGATCTATTTAGATCAGAACTCTACTTATTCACTGGGTTTGGACTGATGCTCATGATATCTTGTGAGTATCAGATAGAATTTATCAGTCTTGTGTACAGGGCATATGTGATGTATGTATTTGTGATCTAGTAAATCCATGGCCGTGGTATACTTCAGAAGCAAGTTCCGAGTATTATTTAGAGATCGTAAATTTAAAAGTAGACTATATTATACCTTAGGGATTTGGCGTTTTTTATCTATATCCCCAGTATAATATTGATAGCCTGTGACGGAGAGATTATATGTATGCATTGACCTCGACTTGCATAGTTTAGCGAGATTATCTGTGGTCATCATAATTCATGAGTGGGTGAATTATGGACACGAAATTAGATTTCGTGACGGATAAACCTAAACTTAGAGAGTCTCACAATATGAAGTGTACTCGTTGAGCACTTGGGCAACGCATTATGAATAATATAGATTATTCATAATACTTCACCGGATTAAATGAGTTAATTCGAATCGTTTAAACGGTAAAACAAAAATACATACATTAGAGGCATTTCTGTCAATTAATAAATAATGTGTATTTGTATTTGATACAAGATTTTATTTGATACATATTAATTAATTATCAAATGAGACTTTGACACATGCCATTAATAAATGTATTTGTTATTTAATGTAAATAAAAATACATATGTAATAATAAACGCATTAATTAATTATTTAGATGTTTAAATGTTAAATATCTAGATAATTAAATTATATCAATATTACATAATTATTGTGCAATATGTTTGATTATTATTGGTTACATGTGGCGTGATTCTATTATTGGTTATGCAATAAATTGGATTTGTTAACTTAAAGCTTATTATTATTATTTAATTAGATTAATTGACCAAATGACCAAAATGCCATTTCTTCCCCCCTAAAGTCGGTTAGGTATTACTATTTAAAGTGAGAAAATTTTATTTTCTCATTCATTAGCTCCTATGGCCGAAACCTCCATGAAGAAAAGCTCCCAAATTTTGTCTGAAGAAACAAGGAAGAAGGTGAAGAAATCAAGAAAAAAAGTTTAAGGAAATTAGGAGATTTGGAGTTAATCTTCATAATTATTAAACTTAGAAAACTTATTTTTGTTCTTGAGCATCTAGAAAAGTTCTAGGGTTTCTTCCTTTCTTATATTTTGGGGTTTTTTTGATTTTGATGATGGATTTGGAGGCTTGATGCATGTGTGAAGTTAGATTGGATAATATTAGTGTAATATTAGTTCAGTTTTGTCATTTGATGAGTTGTTTCCATTCTATAGTGTTATAACCACTCTTGTAACTCCTAGAATTATTCTTGAGTTCTTCATTTATGGTGACTTTGGTTGGTGTAAGTGTTCATACGATTAATGTTGAGAAAATTGGATTTAAAGCATGAAAAAATATATTTTTAGTTACCAAATCACATCTTGAAATTCTGTGATTTTGGTGATGAAAAGTATGTTATATAAATGTATTGGATGTGTTTTGGGCAATGCAACAATTGTCAGTTCTGCGTCGCGACGCTAGAAGAAGCTCGTGTCTCGATGCGTGCTAGAATTTAGAAGAGCTTCTGGTTGACGCGCATCGCGACGCGAGCTTCTTCATGCGTCACGACGCGAAGGCAGAAATTTCACCAATTGATTTTAAACCATTCCAGTTCCACCCCAGTGTGTTAGAGGCCTCCCTAAGGGTCTCGTATCAGTCCGTAATCGCACAGTACTTCATGATATAAGTATTTGAATAGATAAAATTTAGTTTACTGCGAAATATGTCCCCCGTCTAGTTCTAACCAAGGTTGTCAATTTTATATTATCGCAGGAATCAGAAATTTACCTCAGCAAGCGAATGTCAGCCAAACTCCAAAATAGTGACTGGACCTCTTTTCTTTAACTGGTTTTATTTATTAAGTTTAAGTTTTGATATCAGACTTAAACCTTGACGTATGAGGGCGTTACATATCGATGTCCCCCTATACGCCTAACTGTAGCCAGTAGTGAAAATCCATGACTTTGGGGCATTACGTATCACCGTCCCCCAAAGCATTCCACTACTGTCTCTGAAACTGGTGGTCTTGGGGGGTTACGTATCGCCGTCCCCAAGCCACAAACTAGAACCGGGGGTGCCGATCTATGCTACCACCCAAGCTCTGAAACTAGGGTCTAGGTGTGTTACACATCACTTTCCCTCTAGCCCTGCTCTAGGATCTAAGGGCGTTACGTATCGGCATCCCCTCAGTCTTCTACATGTGCACATGTCCTCTGTCCATCAATTCCATAACTGTCTAGTTACATACTAGGGTGAGTTTTTCCCTCATGCCCCAAAAAACATAAAACTCAAGTTTGAAAAATATTTCTTTTCTAAATCACCATTATCTGAAAAACAACTGTAAATAAATAATGGCTAACGCCCTATGTGCAGGGGTTTCGGGCGATGGGCGCAGCGGAAGCACGGTTCGGGCGAAATCGTAATTTAAAAAGTTTTTCAAATTACCGAATAAATTATTCAATATCTAATTTGAATAATTTATTCATATTTCACCTAAACCTATTTATTCGATATCAAATAGCGACATAAATTCAATAGAAAATTCGCGAAACTTTTTCGAAAAATGTTTTTCCGTAAAATGACACAAAATGTGTTTTTGACCGAACCGACCACCCAACACTTATGGGGTCTGCCCAGGTCAGCCCCAATAGTATTAAGGCAGTTCATGGGCGGCCCAAACAGTGACGAACTCACTGTTTGGACTCTTGTCACCTGATTGGCTCAAAAGTCACCCGGTAACGCTGTTTTTGGCCGTTTTTCGCTTATTTCAACTCCGAAACACTTTCTGGAAATTGTTTCAACTCCCAAAACACATCCAATACATTCATAAGACATCATTTTCATTATCAAAATTAGAACAATTCCAGGTCAGATCAAGAAAAAGAAAATGCCTAATTTCATGCTTTAAATCCAATATTTTAACATTAATCAAATTAATCTCAACACCAATTCAAGTCACCACATATGAATACCCAAGAACAATTATAGGCATTACAAGAGTGGTCATAACACTCTAGAATGGCAACATATCATCTAATGATTAAATTGGACAAAAATTACACTAATTACATCCAATATACTTCACATATACTTCAATGCTTCCAATCTCATCCACCATAACCAAAAGCCCCAAAATTTACAAGCAAAGAAACCCTAGAACCATTCTAAGAAATCAAGAAACAAGAAACTAATTTCAAGCTTAGGGGTTTTTGAAGATTACCTTTAATACTCCAATTTTCCTTAAGCACTTTCTTGATTTTTCTTCAATTTTTCATGGATTTATCAAACAAATTTGGAAACCCATTTTTCTTTGGAGAGGTTCGGCTATGGTGATGATGATATGAAGAAGAAAACAATTTCCTTCTTTAAATAATGAAAACCGACATTATGGGGCATTTTTGTCCTTTTGGAAAAATTTAATCCAATTAATAAATCAAACTTTATCTTAACAAATCAAATTTGTACAAATAAAGTTTAATTAAATCATGCCATGTGTACAAATAATAATTGGCCATATTTCATAACATTTATGAAATATAAATATTATTTAATCATTTAAATATTTAACAATTAAATATCTAAATAATTAATTAAAATAATAATTATTATATATGTATTTTTATTTACAATAAATAACAAATACAATATTAATGGCATGTGTCAAAATCTCATTTGACGAATAATTAATGTGTATCTAATCGTATTATGTATCAAATAAAAATACACAATAATTACTATTGACTAAAATTGCACATATGCATGTTGTAGAGATTCAATCAAGTCCCAAGAATCACAAACATGCATAAAAACGAGTTGAATACAACCAAGGAGTAAGGCGGAATTCATACTCACATTGATAGGTTTTGATGAAATATAGAACAAGATGCGTTTTAGCCTCCCTCCAAGCTCGGCAATGGCTTCTGTGACAGTGGACTGCACGGTTTTGGGGTGTCTTCCTCCTTGTTCATTCGGCCATGGATGTCACCATTGAAGCTCCAAGCTTCAAGCTTTTCCATGCTCACAAATCGTTTCCCTATCACCTATGTATAACCCAAGGTGTGCTAGCACTTGTTCATCTTCCGTGCTTCTCCATTTGCTCGGTCAAAACCAGAAGAAAAAGATGAAGAATCGGTCTTGGAGAGACCGTGAGAGAGAGATAAGGTTTTGGCTCCAAAAGCCTAAAACCGTGTACTGTTTTTCAAGAGAGAGAGAAGACCGAATTTTATGGTGAGGAAAAAGAAAAAATGTAATATATATTATTCATTTAGTTTCCAAAAATAAATAAATATATATACCAAACCTTTTCATATTCCATTAAGTCAAAAGGCAAAAACAATCAATGCTTTTCACCTTTTACCCATCACTTTTACTTTTACTTTAAGTCACATAACATCACTTTAATAAAGTGACATGTTGTCAAGTCACATCACTCAAAGTGACAATTGATTTGACAATTGACGCGACTAGTGATTTGACGCTTGATGTGACTTGCGTGCCGCACTCGAATTCGAAATGCGAATGCGCTCGCAATCACTCTCGGGCTCGGGTTCGCTAATTCCAAATTAACGAATTTTCCGTCGCGTCGTAATTAAATGATTACGCCTAGCGAAATCACTATTCACGTCGCTAACGAATTAATTCTAAATTAATTCGTTCGCCCGAATTAAAATCTAATTTTAATTCCGCGTTGAAATCCAATTTCTTATAATATTCGAATATATTATTTTCGATTAATTCCAAATTAATCGTTCTCTCTCTTTAATTAATATTTTATCCCAGATAAATATCTCCGCAATTAATCCCAGATTAATTTTCTCTCTCTTCTAATTAATCTAGATTAATTAAAGTGCGAGTTATACATCATCGGTGAATCTTCAGGAAGCGACCCATGAGATCTCCGGATATGTTGGCAGTAAATACGGTCGTCGGATTATCCGAACACGTAAGCACCTCGTACTACGTTTATACCGATTTACAAGACAAGGTTGGCTTCTAGCAAAGCGCCATGCCTACCCAATTCTCCAGAAATATTCTTACAGGAATATTAGATATGTATCAAGCGTAGTATAACGTAGTATTGTGTATATCAGCCCAGTATCGGATAGTCACGTGCTAGGGCTGGGGCTGGATAAGTGTCTGCCCCGTCCGAAGCACATGTCGGATGTCTGGTAACTAGTCTCTATAATCGGATATACATGACCTTGTCATAATATCTCGATGGCCGGCCAGCACTTAAGCAGCAATAATACCGTATCCTGCGTGACATCATCTCCACTACAACTTAAGTGATACTTCCGTCTCGACATCACAACCAATACACTACGACTCTCTAATAAACCTAGAAGCGGTGTACGCAGAGCCGGTTAAAGCCCTGTACCACCAAGAAGACCAAAGTCTATCGATTATCGCAAGTATTAGCGATGCAAGTCTCAGGTTAAGACTATACACACCTACCTTGATTTCGGCCTCCCATAGACACATAGTCATAATACCAATGGGATTCCGAGGGGTCTATCCAGAGCGAAGCTGTTTCCCGTACCATCGGTGAAACACGACCTCCTATCGCACTTGCATAATATCCAATACTTAAATATTGAGAACTATGCCGGTGTGCCCTCAGACGCGCACAAGTGCAATACTAGCCTATTATTACGCATTATCGATGTCCTGTCTCGATAATACTCCGGCTAGGGATATTTAATGATTAATCCTTCATGGACTGATACTGTCTCATATCATCTCAATCCAGGAACTAATCATATGGACCTCTCTTCATTTATACATATATGGTGATCTAATCACAAATGATGAGAGTGGCAATTTTCTTGTCACAGGTTAATTTGTACAACAACACCGTGATCTGTACAAATAGTGACGCTATGGGTCATATTATCCAACAATCAATCCCCACTTGGCACATAGCCAGTCACTCGAGTGTCTAACCCCGAACTATGTACGGTTCGCTCAAATTGCTGAGGAAAGGGTTTCGTCAGCGGATTTGCGTAATTATCTTTTGACGCA
>SKCR01054175.1:0-47023 GCA_019454045.1 Zanthoxylum bungeanum | reverse complement strand
AGAATTTCGGTCCAATAGCAGCTTGACACGTGGCGGGACCTGATTCGTCAATAATTCGTTCCAATGGTGAGACGACACATGGCACGCGCTTGGTTTGGTCCAATCAGATGTTAACACGTGGCGGCGGGCGCACGTTAGCATAACCGTTGTGATGGTGACACGTGTCACGGCGCACGTTATCATGATCGGCGCACGTTAGCAAGTTTTGACCAATCAGATTTCGACACGTGGCACAAGGCGCAAGTTAGCAAGTCCGGCGCATGCTGGGCGTCGCGACGCGCAAGGCTTTAGCGTCGCGACGCGTAAAAGATGAAAATATCCCTGTTGACGCATTTTTGTCCCAAATTGCCTCCAATGCTTTCCAAACTTTATTTATCTGCAAAATAACAACAAAACACATCAAAACGTTCATAAAACTCGAGAAAAATACAAAACATTAGGCTAAATGAGTGGGAATAAGTGATGTAATTACCACTCATCAGGGAACAAGACCCACAATCAGGGACAAGACCCGTAGCTCAATTTGGAACAAGACCAACAATAGGGAACAAGACCCGCAACTCAATTTGGGAACAAGACCCACAATCAGGAACAAGACCCGCAATTCAATTTGGGAACAAGACCCACAATCAGGAACAAGACCCGCAGCTCAATTTGGGAACAAGGCCCACAATCGGGAACAAGACCCGCACCAGAATTGGGAACAAGACCCACAATCGGAAACAAGACCCGCAACACAATTTGGGAACAAACCCCGCAACTTAGTTTGAGAACAAGACCCACAACTCAAATAGGGAACAAGACCCTAATCTCAATTGAGGAACAAGACCCTCATCTCAATTTGGGAACAAGACCCTCAATTAAATTCGGGAACAAGACCCACTCGGTGGTTCGGGAACAAGACCCACAACTCAAATAGGGAAAAAGACCCTCACCTCAGTTCGGGAACAAGACCCTCAACTCGGTGGTTCGGGAAAAAGACCTAGGGGACACAACACCTCGCCATCAATCTCAACTCAATTCAGGGAACAAGACCCTAATCTCAATTCGGGAACAAGACCCTCATCATAATTCGGGAATAAGACCATCATCTCAACTCAGTATTGGTTCGGGAATGGACCACCTCATAGTAACGGTTCGGGAATGGACCCCCTCAAGTAACGGTTCGGGAATGAACCACCTCACATCAGCTCAGTTCGGTAATGAATCCTAGAGATCACAACATCTTTGCAGGGATGAACTTTAGGGGTCGTAGCACCTCACCACCAGGTCAGCTCAGCTTGAAATATCTCAGAACAACAGCAAGTCAGGTAGCAGCTGGGAGCCAGGTAAATAAAAATGCATGCATAACTTTGATAGGATTGTCACTGTCACACACTGCACAAGTCCCATCAAAGTGGGGGCGAATGTAGACACTGCATTTTTACATGAAGCCCAATGATGAGCCTCGTATGGAGGCACTACCCGATAAGTTGCGGAAGTTGCGGGAAACGGATGTCGGAAGGGAAAATTAAAAAATCAATACCTTGCCAGATTTCATTCGTTTGCTTAGTCTCGGGATCTGCTCGATTGGTATCTGTTTTAACTGTTAGACTCGGCTCAAAAAAACCCCCGCACCCATCCAAAGCCCATTTCGCCCAAGCCCAATCCAAAAATAATTAAAACATTAAAAACACATGTCACAAATTAAATTAAATCTAATCAAATCAAATAAATTATATCAAATCCAATTAAAATCAAAAACAAATCTCATTCCTAAATTAAATAAATCACCTTCCTAAAATCAAACAAATTTTTTCCTTATAACACACCAATTAAATATTCCCCATAATCACACAATCTCCATTTCCTACTCATACAAGGACAACCCTAACCCACTCCTATAAAAAGACACACACAAACTAAAAACCCAAGGGGAGCTCATTCACGGAATGTACAAACAACCTATGTCCCCTATTCATTCTCTCTATAGCCTCTCTCGCAGATAAGTCATAACAAACCCTAACGAAAACTATCTTCCTTCACTATCTTCTTCTGAAAAAACTCACGCTCCATCTCTCCCATTCACGGTGATTAACAAACAAACCCTAAATTCCAGTCACAAAAAAACCATAGACAGTCCCCTCTCTCTTTATTCAGCAGCACACCCTCACGCACCTCACAAACCAGAAAAACCTAGCCAACTCACAGTAACAATAAATCAGCAGCTCTTTACTCACACAGAAAACCCTAATACATCCATCTCTCTCGCCTCCAACTGACCGACTCACACAACACAACTTTCGGCCACTCTTCCCTCTCGTTAAACCTCAGCTTCATTTTCTCTCCACTCACGACCCTGCTCTCTCCTTTCTCGGCCTTACGCCCTTCGCACACTGCCCTCCACTGACTGAAACAGAACCTCACATGGCATCAGGCCACAAATAACCACGTAAAAAATAACCCCTCACCAGCTTCTTCACAAACCGACACCTCACACACAAAATAAACACACAGCCACCTCACGCAACAAGCAACAAGCACCACTCACACAGACCATCCTTCTCTCCTCACACCCATAGACACAACAAATCAACAGCCCCTCCACGTGAAGGCCACCCAACCGAACAATAACAAATAACACACTAGTGATTCAACAAACAACAATAACCCTAAAACCCTTAGCCACGTGAACAACAATATATAAAGTAAAACTGTGTGAAACTGAATAAAAACAAACACCAAGCAACGTGAACAAACAGTGACCTAAAACTGAGTCCAAAATAGTCAAAAATCATCCCCAAAACAGTCCCAGAAACACCCCAAAACTGAGTCCAAAACAGTGCAAAAACACCCCTGAAAATAGTCCAGAAAATAACCCAAAACAGTGAATAAAACAGAGAGAAAACAGCGAGCGGAAACAGCGAACCAGTGTGAAAACAGTGGAAATAGAAAAAACGGCAGTGAAAACAGTGGAAATAGGAAACCAGTGAAAATAGCGGAATCACCAACCCTTCCGGCGACGTCCCAATGCACTCCCGAGAATCGAGAATCGACTTAAAAGGTAAGACCTGAGGGCACCATTATTATATTTTATTTTGTCGTCTTGGAAACGACATGCTTGGTTGGACGTGGAATACGTCCAGCCGGGTATGTGAAGTCCTACATTGAAAACGACCAAATTCTTTGGTCACATATTTATTATTCCGCATTTATTTCGTATTATTAGTCTTTTATTATTTCGCATTTAATTTCAGTTTATTATTGTTTTATTGTTCCGCATTTGTTTTGTGTTATTTGTCTTCTTTGTTATTTCGTATACTTGTCTCTTCGGTTATTTATTGTTATATGCATTATCATGTTTCATGTATGTCATTTGAATCATCTTGCATGTGTTGCATAAGACTTGGTTATACTATTGCATTAATCACTTTATTACAATTGGCATAAGTAAGAGACCGTTCCGAACCCAACGGTTTGAGGTCTGCCCTTGCGAGGGGTGAGTGCGACCTTAAATCATTTCCCAGTTCACACTGGGTGGCGAATCCATTTTATTTCTCTGGTTAGTCCACCGCGGGCTACTCCGTACTCCCGACCGGGCCTCGAGCTCGGTACAGCGTCACCGATTTCTGTGTTCTACAGAACCACATACATCATAATGTATGAGTTCCAATAGGTCAGTGGCTCGGTGTCCAACACCCGAAAATGGGGCTTTGGTCATTTTACCCCGTATGCAAGATTCGCAAGTTGGATAAGGTTCAATGGTGAGATCATGTATTAAACCATTCTTAACCAGCTGGGTTAGGCATTTCACACCTATATGACCCAACCTCATGTGCCACAGTTCAATATTATTTTATATCAGATTATTTACATTTATTAATTCCAGTATTAAAGATATCTTGTGAGGTACGCAATATGTAATGAGCATGCTCATTTGGACAATAAATGATCTGAATATTATTTCTATCATATAAATACAAAGAACGATTCTTAATATTTACATTATATACTTCAGTATCTAATATAAAAGTGACATAATATTCACCACACATCCTGGCACAAAATATCATTCATTTAAGAAAAGTCTCCACTAGGTAAGGAATCTCATATGCCCACTACAACCGCATCAAAAGAGTCATCACTCCCGAATCGCAACTGCATCTCCCCAGATTTCAGCTGTCTATTTTCCGTCAGCACCTACAACGTATTGCAAAGGTGAATAGGAAAAGCAGAATCTAAAATCCAATTAGATGTCATGGCTTCACAAGACAATGAGATATCAATAATAGGAAAACTAAAAGTACCTGATGTCGATGCTGTTTTCCTTCATATCTGTGCAAGGTAGTCCATACAATTTCTTTTCCAGTGCCCGGCTTTTTGGTAGTGGTGTCACTTATCTTCAGAAGCCTTCTTCCATTTCGACTTGGATTGGGAAGACGTAAAGTAGAAAGTGAGTGGATTTTAGAAGGTGAGTTATAACTCCATTCTTTAAATCTTCCTCCGCTGTGAGCAGCATCCTATGCAATTAATGGTAAGAGCAGTGAATCCCATTCATTTTGAAGTATATGACAAACTGGCGATATGATGCCGGGAGCGAATTGAGTATGACACTTCGTCCCAGAGTTTCATTGAGAGGGAAGTCACTGCGCCTCAATTGCTTGATCAAATCAGTCAAATAAAGCACATGCGAGCTCACAGCCTGCCTCTCATGGAGTTTAGAATGGAACAGTTCCATTGCTACTCTATGAACCACGACATGGTCCTGGTTCATGAAGAAGTGTCATCATGCTATAAGCATCATGCATCTCAAAGTATTGATTCTTAAGCTCAGAAAAAATAAGAACTACGTATATATGATTTAACTCTTAAATCATTATCTTTCCATCTGCGGAAAATCTCAACTTTTTCAGGTGATGCATATGGAGATATAGCAAGCGGTAATGGACATTCCAATATATTTCCCAACTTCTCGGATCCGAGGACTATCCTCAAATCCATATCCTAGTCGGTAAAATTCTCAGCGCCCTTAATCAAGCATACGAGCAAAGGGGTTGGCCATTGGTGTCGCCATCACAAATCTATCAAATAGATAACGAATAAATAATCAGCATATAAAACAGTTTCATATCATATCATAAAGTATTAAATAGATCATGAATTTTTATTCTAAAAAGTCTCTTCCACTATTTAATGCGAAACTGTAATCCCCAACAGAATACAAAATATGCGATAATCAAATCATAACATAATAGTGAAAGGTGGAACCCATGAATATATTTCAGCTCACAGCTTTGGCACGTTCTCGCCTACGAATATTCATTAGGTAGACAACTCATTGTCGATCACTCAATAGTGACTTCTGGGTTTTCGATCCTAGTCGTTCTCGTTGTGACAGCTTTGGCAAGTTCAAAAGGAGGCACACCAAGGTTAAAAAACTAGTCAATGATAAATTCAAGATACTTGCGTAACCCTGATAGCTTTGGCACGTTCAGGATTCCGCTTTTGCTTGAATTCAACTAATATCAAATATATCCGGTCTAAATAAATTTCTACCGACCATATCCCAACAACTTTGACACATTCTCCGATATAATCAAAATTTTTTATCAATAAGCTGTATTAAAAAGATAGACCAAGTAATAAGCATCAAATACATATCAATAAAATCTTATTTTCAAATAGGGATTTTTCGGCAAAATATGCTTTTACTTTATTTAATCAAATTAAATAAACACATGCATGCATAAAGTAAAGATTAAAATAAACATTGAATTTAAAGGCATAATCATAATGGGTGTCCAGAATCAGACTCACTCTAATACCATTTTATTGGGGTTTTATAGGGAATTACCGGGTTAGCGCAGCGGAACGCGAAAAATCAGAATTTTCTGATTTCAAAAGTTTTTCTTAGATTAATTAAATAAACTTATTTATTTAATTAACCAATACTTAAAATCTAAAATTTTAACCCAAGAAATCAAATTTCTTATAATTACCGAATTGACCCATAACATTACATTTTGATCATTTTAGTCCTCAAATAGTCAAATACTTACTTAAGTGATTTCAAGTCAATCATAAAATGATATAACATATCCAAAACATCAAAATACAAATTGCAACAAAAATTCCAAATTTTTTTTCAATTGCCGAATAGTCCCCAGATTTTCAGGATTTACAATTTGGTCTGTTTTTGTTCAAAACATGTCAAGATCAAATCCAATCAATCCCAAATTTAACATACATCAAATTACTACACATATATGAAAAGCCCCAAATTTGGAAAGGGTTATGAACAATAATTTACAATTTCTTCAAATTGACAAAATACACAAAATTAAACAAATTCAATACTTTAATCCAATCTTTACCACACCAAACAAGTCTCACCATCATGAAACAACTGAAGAATAATTCTAGGTCATCAATGAGTGGCCTACCAATTCTAGAATGGCAACATGATTTCTAATTAATCATTATAATGCTTAATAACAAATTATAGGCATAATTTGTTCATACACACATGCAATATCTTTCCAACAAGTTTCCAATCAATTAATTTACATAATAAAGAGTAGAGGAAATTCTAAGCAACACATGTTGAAGCTTAGAAACATGAAATAATTTTCAAGTTGAAGAAATAGAGAAATTACTTACAAAAGCAACTTTTTCCTTAAGCTTTTCTTTTCTCCTTCAAGGTTTTCTCTTAAACTTTTAACTTAGTAAATATTTGGTAACCTTTGTAATCAGAAAAAATGAAAAACAAAACCCTTTTGTTTATCACCCCTGGCCGAAACTTGTCAAGAAAATATCAAGATATTTTATTTTTGTTTCAACAAATTAAATGGTAATGACTTCAAGCTTACTTGTTTCAAATGATAACATTTATCATAAAGTAAACTTTACAAGTGAACCAATGGAAACATGCCATTTCCTAACATTAATCATGGCATAAGATATTTAGTTTTTAACTAATTTAATTATTTAATAATTAAATAATTAAATATAAATATCTTAAATATATGTATTATATTTACATTAAATATCTGAAATACATATATTAATGATATATGTCAAATATCATAATTTGACAATTAATTAATGTGTATTTCATAATATCAAATATTAAATACAAATACAAATTAATTAAGAATTGACCATTAGGTCCATTCACATGTATTTTTCGTTTAACCGTTAAACGATTTATAAACAATCAGTATTATTCATAAAAGTTTCCATAGTGCTCTACGAGTATATTTTATTAGTGAGACTCTCTAGATTCAGGCATATTGTCACGAAATTAAATTTCGTGTGCATAATCTACCCACCGTAAATTATGACAAACACAAGTAAACTCCCTGAACCATACAGGTCGAGGTCATAGCATACTTATAATCTCTCTATCACAGGTATCCGGATTATTCTAGAGATATAGATATTAACGAAAATCTCTATAGATATAATCACATCGACGTTTCTATTAGCAATCACTTAATAACACTTAGAACTAATTTCTACAGTGTACCATGGGCCCGTGGATTTCACATATTGCTAAATCCATATTGAATACCTATGCTCTGTACACAGAAGATCCTTTCTTGAAACACATAAGATATCTTGAGCATCAGTCCACACCAACCAAACATGCGGAGGTTTGATCTAAATAGATCGGTGACGTGATTGCTATCTAAGTGTGGAGGATAACTCATATATCCTTAGTGGTATCTCAAGTCAAAGAATCACTATGCTCACTCAACCCGAGAAGATTCTTATTGACGTTGGTGTACCATCCATTAAGAATCCTCGATGAGTCGTTCAATATTTATCTGTTATAAATACCTACACATCTATGCGAGTCTCCGAGAACAATGGTTCATTGTGAAATCATCGGAATCTAAGATTCTAATATATGATATGTACCAGACTCAACGGGTTTATTTTACTGACCAAGTAGTGTAAACCTTGACCATGAATAGTCTAAGAAAGACAACGTCATGATACAACTCAATCTCAGTTGTGACGCTTTTGCAATATTATCATAACTAATCATTTAAGGTTTGTTACGTCTTTACCATATAAAAGAGGATGTTATATAATAAAAACTGTTTTTATTTATCCATTATAAAATGTTACATTAGTATTTACAGGGAAATACATAATAAAATTGGCGCTCAAAGTACCAACCCTAACCATAACAAATCATTCTAAGGTCGATATATCTTTAACAGATATAAAGAGATGTTATATTATTGAAATGTTTATTTTATTCATAATAAAGTGTTTACAAAAGTATTTACTAGAAAATATATAAGAAATTGGTTGTAACGGCCAAAAATCCCGAGTACTATTACATCGTGGGATGAGTGTTACATAATATAAATTATGTTTGAGCACATATACATTCATGGAATGACTTTGGGGACAATCAGTGAATTCCACGAAATCAGAAATTCCGATACGAAACTGCAAATGTTCTACTACGGACAGCCCATGATATTTGGGCCATAACAATTTCATATGAATTCTGAGTTTTACTAATTTTATATCGTCGGAAAGCTAAGACAGATACCCTCAAGCTCTACGTTCAAACTTTTCCCAAATTAATATTGGAAGATGGATAAAAATCAATATTTACGTGACTACTACAGTGATTTCGGGAACATACTAGCATTGGGGTGATGGTGGACTCTCCCAAGCCACTCATTTGCAAACAAAGATCATTCTTATGCCCTATAAATTGAGCACTATTCATCCATCTCCCTCTTCAAGCAAAAAAAAAAGTGAGAAGCTTCCCCCTCCATTAGAAAATAAATCATTTTCTTTCTTTAATTTTTCATCAATTTGAAGTAGCAAGTATTGGTGCCAAGATTCCTCTCATGCAAAGTAAGCTGTCTATCTTATTTTCCTCTTCTAATTTCAGTTTTGAGATTGATATTTGGGAGCCCCAAATTCGTATCTTATGAACCCTATGATTTTAAATTACTTAATTAGCTTTGATTGAGTTGTTAGCATGATTGATTGTGTATTTCTTGATAATATAAGAATGAAATTATGCGTTTCATGTGAAAAGATGGCTGAATGTGTCATTATTTTTAAAAGTATGGGTTGTGGTTACTTTGATGGAGGTTGATGATATAGTGTGATTGGAATGATGTGTGTTGTTGAGAGAGAATTTGAGTTGGTGTTGAAATTTTTAATGGCTTTAGTATCCATGCTTTGATTTATAGTATATAAGAGGTTGGTGATTGAGGTTGGTTCTTGAATATAGATATTGAAGTTTCGAGAATTTTTTATGTATTTAATGCGCTGAAAATTCTAGTGGTAATGGTTGAAATAAATTTGTCAAACATGGCAAAGAATTAGATAACATGGACAGTGAGTTTAGTTTAGGACACCTTCTGGACATGTCCTGATTTATTGCTTATAAGTTGAGTTATGTAGGTCGAAATTAAGATCCGTAAAATTCTGGATAAATTAGATATATGAGGGAATAACATATCTAAAAATTAGAATTTTTGGAAATAGGATGTAGCGAAACTAAATTTTTGAAGTCAGGCTATCTGCTGCCCCTGCGCCCAGTTTTTTTCTAGTCGCACAACCCCTGAACTTTAGTCCATAAATTGAGTTCTAGGATTGAAACCGCGATCCGTAAAAGGAAACATAAATAAGACACATAAGAGAGTATGATATTAAAATTTCAGCCTCAAATTCAACCCCGATTTAGCGCACCAAATTTTCAAAGTCAGTGTTGGTGCACTGAAATGTTCTGCAAAGAGGGCAGAATATAGAGTTTTGTGAAGTAGCTTGTGAAATCCTCAAACAAGCGTTGTAAAAATTGATAGACCACCCTAAAATGTTAGTAACATAGCGAAGATGAGTTATCATGAATAGAGAATAGAGTTTGTTAAGCAAATATATAATTCGAAACCATGGTACTAACGAATTTTGTAAATTCTAGATTATAACCAGGATATGTGGTTCCGCCAATGTCGCAAGGCATCACCAGCAAGTTCTGATTTAGTTAGTGGACCTCTTTTCTCAAACTGATTTTATTTAATAGTTTTGACATCAGACTTACTTTTGAGCATGTAGGCCATTAGCTAGAATTTTATTACAGTTGCTTTTCAGATATGGATGATTTAGAAAAGAAATGTTTTTCAAAACATGAGTTTTATTTTCGAGGCATGAGGGAAAACCCACCTCAGTATGTAACTTGATTCAGATATGGAATTGATGGACATCATATGTTCCAATATAGAGGACTGATGGATGACGATACGTAACGCCCTAGATCCTAATTCAGGGCTAGGGATGACTGATGCCCCTAGATCCTAGTTTCAGAGCTTGAAGGGTAGCATAGATTCATACCCTCAGTTTTAGTTCAGTGGCTTGGGGGACATCGATACGTAACACCCCAAGACCACTAGTTTTAGTGACATGAGTTGCATGCTTTGGGGACGACGATACATAACACCCTAATGTCATGGATTTACACTCCTCACCCTAGTTAGGCATATGGGGGACAACTAAATGTAACGCCCCCATACGTCAAGTTTTTCACAGACAGATCAGTTTTCACATATCAGATTTTTAGAAAATAGTTTTAAGAGATCAGATATTAGAAACAGACATTTCAGAAACAGTTTTCAGAACACATCTTTCATATATAAGTTTAGAGAACCAGACTTTCAAAAGGAGATTTCAGAAAAAGATAAGTTTTATAAAAGAGATTCCAGACAAGATTTTCTAAAAACAGTTCAGAGTTTTCAGACAAGAAAAAGGGTTTTCATATAATATAATTTTCTGAAAGAACCTCTGTTTTAGAATTAAACATTTTCATTATAGTATTTCAGTTTTTATTTTAAATCGTCCACTCACTTAGATCGTACAAACGATCTAACCCTCCCCCACTCCAAGTGATTGGTTTTTGCAGGTTCTTGGAGAACAAGCTCGGGAGGATGGATACTGATAGTAGTCACTAGGGTATGGAGTCCACCAAGTCAAGCTAGAAACAAAGTCCAGTTCAGTTAGAGTTAGAAAAGTGACAGTAACATATATTTGTATAGTAAAGGCTTCTTATACATTGTATTTTGTAATCATTGTCAGAGTTGTAATATGTATTAAAATAAAGTATGTAGTATTAAAAGTGTTATACATTCATGATTTATAAGTTGGGCAATGGTCCCATGCATGAGTTTTATATGAGATAAGAATAGGAGATGTCAGAGGTTAGAGGCTCAGGGAATAATATGGCCTATTCCTTGCGGTTGGTAACATCTCCCAGATCAGGGATGTTCAAAGATGGTATCAGAGCATGGTCTAGGGAGTCAGTGATTGTAGTTTGTAGTGGGTAGAGTGTGTGGGGTCTTGTATACGTGGTATGTCCGGGATACTAGTATGCAAGGCACTACCTCTCTAGTATCCGATCCTCAAGTGCGTTCTCAAGTTCTATAGACAGGTAGTAAGAATTCCAGAGCTATTTAATTATCTTTCATCAGAAAAAAAAATAATTCTTTGAAGAGCCTCTGTAATCATCTTGAACTATTAGCAAAAGTTCAAATTTAGCATATAAAACCAGAAAATTCGGCATTAAGAAAAGCTACCCTAGAGAGTGGGAAGAGAAATCTATAAGAAGTAAGGAAATATGCATAGATGTTTGAGTAGCCAGAGACAAGGAAAGTAAAGAGACAGAACGAGATAGGAAAGTCCTAAGGATAGACCCGGCCACGGTTCCGGTTCCGGAACCGAACCGGAATGGGACCGGTTCGGTTGGGGTTCCACCCCAACTCGACCGGTCCGAACCGGAACCGAACGGTTCCGGTTGGAATCGTCGGGTTCCTTTTGGAACCGTAGGGTTCCAACAGGAACCCTACGGCCCCCAACGGCTACTAGCCGTTGGGGGCCTAATTCCCCCAATGGCTAGTGCCGTTGAGGGATGCAGGGAGCCGTTTGGCTCCCTGCCAAAAAAATAATTAAAAAAATAAAAAAAAATTTTTATTATATAAAATAAAAATTACTATTGTACCCCTAATAACGGTAATAAAACGGTTATATTTAGGGGCAATTTTGGTATCAAAAAAATTCTAAAATTCTATAAATATGATTCATTTTTTATAATTTCTCACACCAAATTCTAAACTCTCTCATTTTCTATAATTCATTTATTCGCAATTATTCAATTTTCTTATTTTTCTTCCTAATTTCTCAAACGAAAAATGGCAAGCTCATCTGAGAACATTATGTCAAATATGCCAACCCAAGAGAGCGGCCCTAGTGTCAGTGCACAATCACACTGAGAAGAGAAGTTAAGGCTCGGTCTTCGGATATTTTCAAAATTCATTTTACTTTGGAACGCCTAGAAGATGGTTCACAACGAGCAATTGCAACTATTGTGGGGTTATCTATAAATTTTCAGGTGGATACGGCAATATGATCAGCACATGGAAAAACATGATCCGGTTGAATTTGGCATTGATACGACGCAGACTCAAATGGCCAGGTATGCATCATCTAGTAGAGGTACGAGTAGTGTTGATTTATTTAAATATTCTGATGCAAAAAATAGAGAAGAATTTGCGAAATTAACTTGTATGGCACATCTTTCTTTAAGCTTTGGTGAAAAACTTCATTTTACTAATTACGTGCATAATGCTTTAAACCCTGCTGCATCTAGAATGTCTCGAAACACAACAAAACGTCATATTTTCAAATTATATAAAGATGGTAAAATTATTTTAAATGAAATATTTAAAGAGAATGAGGTCGTATTTCTATATGTTCTGATATTTGGAGTGACCATTGGCAAACACACTCATACATGAGTGTGACTTGTCATTGGATTGATGCATCATTTACCATGCAAAAAAGACTTATTGCATTTAGAGTTTTTGATGACCCACATACTGCACAAATATTTATAGAATGATGAAGGTAATTTTTGATGAATATGGTTTAGTAGAAAAAATTTTAACAATTGGATTTGATAATGCATCTGCAAATACTGCATCCATTAATGATTTAAAATCCTTATGTGAACCAAATTTAGGGGGTCGATTTTTTCATATTCGTTGTACATGTCATGTCCTAAAGTTATGTGTGCAAGACGGTTTAAAATTATTATCTCATTTCCTTGATCCAATTAAAATGGCACTTATTGTATTTGGTCATATTCTCTAGTTAGGAGAGAATGGACCAAGTTTTGTAAAATAAATGGTATTAAACCGATTAAATTTTCTAGAGATGTTCCAACACGTTGGAATTCTACTTATTTTCTTTTATGTCAAGCATTTCAATACAAAGATGCATTATGTAGTTTTTTTTCTCAACATGTTCAAAATATCACACTTTATCCTACTCAATGGGATATTTGTGAAATTTTTTTAGATATTTTAAGAGTTTTTAATGATGCTACTTTAGTTTTTAGCGGTGTTTATTATCCTACAACACATTTATTTCTTCTTGAGAGTTTGAATATTGTTGGCACTCTCGATGAGCATGTTGACAGTGACGACCCTAATGATCTTGTTTTGCTCGAAGCCATTACTGTTATGAAGGTAAAATGGTTGCATTATTTTAGAGAAATTCTTTTACTTTATCTTATTGCTGCTGTTTTTGATCCTAGATTTAAATTAGAAGGTTTGAATGGTGGTTTACAAGCTTACTATGGTTATTTAGGAATATTAGATGACATTGATATTACGAGCATAATGACGAAATTAAGAAGTGATTTAATTATTTTATTTAATGATTATATTGTAAGATATAACTTAGGAACATTAGGTCAATCTAGTAGTAGCGAACCGGTAATTCAAACAAGACTTAGCGCAGGGGATCGTTGGTTATTGCAACGAAATAAAAAATCTAGGGATACGACAACTAATAATCCTGAATTAGATAATTATTTATCTACAAATTTTGAGTTTTCTAATGAAAGTTTATGCAGTAAAAATTTTAAAATCCTTGAATGGTGGAACCGGCATCAAAATATATATCCTGTTTTATCTATTATTGCTAAAGAGATCTTGGCAGCACCTATTTCCACCATTGCGGTTGAGCAAGCCTTCAGCTTGGGAGGTAATATATTGGAACTAGGCGATCTTCATTACATCCAGCACTCTAGAAGCAACAGCTTGTGTGGATGATTGGACTCGAGCTGATCTGAGACAACAAGAAGATGCCCCCGATGATTGTGAAGATTTGTTCGATAATGCTTCTGCAACAAGTGCAAGCGGAACCGGAGCCGAAGGATCAACTGATAATGATGATTGATAATTGTAAAATTATAATTTACAAAGGGGATATGTCTAAAAGACTAAAACTTGTAATGGAACTACGTGAGCTTTGATTCCTCTCACCCTTGGAGGATACGTAGGCAACTGAAATTTTTAAAATTTAAGCTCAAGCTCTTCAATTTAATAAATTTTTTTTATTTATAAATTTAATCTCATTTTTTTATTTTAATTAATTAAAAAAAAAAGGAACCGAACCGAACCGAACCGGAACCGAACGTTTCGGTTCCGGTTCGGTTTTAGGTTCCGGTTCCACACTTGTGGAACCGAAAACCGGCCGGTTCGGTTCGGTTCCGAACCGGAACCGAACCGCCGGCCGGGTCTACCTAAGGATACCCACCGAAAGAAGTAGAAAGAGAAAAAAAGTTAATAAGAATTATAAAGGATAAGAGCACATATTTTTAAGCAATCAGAAGCAATTAGATGTAGAATATATAAAAACAGATAAGTAAAGAAAGTAGAAAACCTTAGTACTAAAGAAAATAGAGTGAGCCTAAACCAAAGTAAAATGTTGAAGTAAACTGATTAAGATTCCTTCTTTCCTACAAAGATTCCTTCATTGATCAGAAAATTTCTTCAAGTTGACTCAATAGCCTTAAGTACTTCGTATATACGGTATGTCTCCCAAGTAATAAAGATAGACAGAAGGATAAAAGAAGCAAGAACTCAAGACTAGAAGTGGAAGTTCCAACAGACTAGTAATACCAATAAATGAATGGAGACTTTAGATCTCGAACCCAGGTTTTCAGACCAATAAGAGAAGATTGTGTAACAGAAAGGATTAATTTCCTTAATTTAAGAATCTGGTAAATAAGGTTCCAATCTACCTAAAACCCTCATCTCTTAGTATACAAGTTAAAGAAATGGCCCTGATAGTGTCTACCTCATACCTGCCTTATATTAGTAATAGACTTTACCAGGACACAAAGTTTTAGAACAATGACACTGACACCCACTAAGATGTAGATTTCTGTTCCACCCTATACTAGCCTAGGTAAAGATAATCATAAGTAAGTTCAATGAGAATTTATCTTAAGTAAGAACAGAATGCCCTGAAATGATAGACCATCCAGATAAGTAATAAAGAGGTTTCAAGAGATAGAAATGAAAGAACCCGACTCAAGTGAAAATAGACAAGATAGTAGTACCTGCGGAAATCCATAGATTGAATCAATGCTAATAGAGATTTAGGAAGGTTTTAAAAAGGATAGATTTATGAGATGGGAGACAATCAGAAGTTAGTAAAGAATACCAGCATGTAACATCCCCAAATCTGGGAGATACTACCGGCAGGGGATAGGCCGTACTAACCCCATAGCCTCTGACTCTGTGACATATGCTAATCTCATTCTATATACAATCTCATGCATGAGACCAAAACCTAATTTACCAAATAACAAAATAACTCACTACTCATTATTATACTATTAAAACAAATGCAATCTATAAATTTGTTGAGAACATTTATACTTATAACATTGACTGATTCAAGCTATTAACGAATGCATGACTTTACTATAATCTTATCTGACTTACACTGGTGGACTCCAACCCTAGTGACTACATCAGTATCCGTCCTCCCGAGCTCGTCCTCTGAGAATACCTACAACCCATAGAAAAACTGGGAGTGGGGGGTTAGATTGTCGTACGATCTAAGTGAGTGGACAAAAAAATGAAAACTGATATAAAAGCTTTTAGTTCTAAAACCAAAATTCCAGAAATATCTTTATGTGAAAACTCATTTCTAAAAATTTCTTCTGAAATCTCTTTATAAAACTTAACCTTTCTGAAAACCGCTTTTCAAAAACTTTCTCTAAAATCTGATCTCTGATAATTCTTTTCTGAAAATCTGATATCTGAAAAGCCTTTTTCTGAAAATCTGATGTCTAAATACTGGTCTGTTTCTGAAAAACTTGACGTATATATCGCTGTCCCCCTAGTCCTCTACATGTGCACATGTTCTCTATCCATCAATTCCAAACTGTATCAAGTTACACACTGGAGTGGGTTTTTCCCCATGCTCTGAAAACATAAAACTCAAGTTCTGAGAACATTTTTTTCACAAATATAACTTAAATCATTAACTTTTATGTAATAACTGTAATCAAAATAAGCTATCACCCTAAAACATAAAAAGTAAGTCCGTTGTATCAATAACAAAAGAAAATCAATTTTAAAAGAGTAATATCCATTCATTGTGCTCGGAATCTGGCTAGAGCTATACCGCTTTGTCGAAGGAGATTGCAACTCCTGCAATGGTATATAGATGATAACTTGATTAGACTACAAACTATGAGATAAGTTCTGAAACTAGGCTAAACTACTAAGTTCAAGTACGTGATATCGTAACTTGGTATATCATATTTGTACTAAGATAATGTATGCTTACGAACTGATACGAGATCTTAAGGGTGGTCTCTAACAAGCTAAGGTGGAACTGATGTGGTTACAAACTTTTTCTGGAAAATTATGTGCCACGCGTCGCGATGCAAACCCTTGCGCGTCGCGACGCGTAGCGTCCAGAAGCGTGTCATCATTTTCTTCTTGCGCGTCGTGACACAAAGCTCTTCAGCGTCACATCGCGATATGGTTTTCCAGGATTCTATTTTGCTTCTCTAAGTTCATCCAATGCACAAAACATCCAATTACACTTCATACTAACACTTCCATACTAAAAACCAAAACACAATACATCATATTACAATCAATTTCACATACACTACACCACCAACACATCAACAATTCAACTTTTAATTTACCTATACACTTCCCAAAGTTATATCCAAAGCTCCACAAGTTGGGATTTATCAACATTTCTATTGTCTTAATGCCAAAAATCATACTGTCATCATCACAACCAAGCTCTCAACATAAAACAAGTATTAACTCTTCAAATCTTAAAATTTCACAATTTGGGTCATATATTTCTTACCTTTTTCTCTTGAATTTCTTCATCCCTCAAGGATTCCAAGCTAAACTTGTTTCACATTCCTTCCTGTCCTTATTCTTTCTTCTTCTTCCGTTCTTATTCTCTTCTTTTTATTTCTCTTTTCTTTCTCTTCTTCTTCTCTTCCTCCATTAACATATTCTTCTTCTCTTTTGTTTCAATTTTTTGGAATTTTTGAATAGTGTCTCCCTTAAATACTTGGCCATTTAAAAAAAAAAAGAAAATGTATAATTTTCAAGAAACTAGTAGAATTTACTAGAATGCCCTCAGGTACTATTCATCCAATTTGTGATCTGTATTTTCGACTCGCTTCTAGTCCGAATTTGGAAAAATGTTCAACGCAAAAGTTGTAGCTCTCGATCTCAGCTTTTCGATAATATAAAATTCATCAAAATCAGAGTTCATACGAGAAAGTTATGACCCAAATACAATAGGCTATCCAGAATGGAACATCGTATAATTTTGCTTCGAAGTTTCGAAGAATTTACTGTTTATCCATCAAATCGTTCTAAGAATGTAGGTATGCTCGCACATAGTTTTTATGTTATGTAACTCTCATCCCGCAATGTAATCGTTTACAGTAGAAACCACCGGTAGTTACAAATTCTCCCCCTTTAAATATGATTCGTCCTCGAATCCTCTTTAAGCTTGGGGTCTTATCTTAGATCACAAGATTTATTGGATTCTTATAAATCATGGACGTAGACTGACTAGGAACCCATCTTCTTTTATCCACTGTATCATTTCTCAATGATTTCCGAGTGCTACCAATATGCCATAGGTTAATGTGACGATCATACTAAACCTTGAATGTCATGGTTTGGAAGTTATAATTAGAGCTGTACACCAACTTGTTGGTGTGAACTTCTTACTTTTCTGTAACTATTCTATGTTAACGGGGCTTCTTTTTGACTTAACAATGAAGGTCTTTGCCTGGCTAATCATTCTCACTTGACTAGTAAACATATGAGGTTCTTTGTCATTCTTAATATCTAACTTATGCCTCGAACCTTCAATCATACTTGGGTAAACTGCTTCAGAGTTCGTGGCTTCAGTAATTATTCCTTGAATTATTTACTGAGAGGTGTTACCTTGTTCTTATTTCTTAAGACCTTTGTTGAGTATCATTGACTACTTCTTTCTTGACCTCTGGTGGTGCTCATCATTCTTTATCTTCAAGGAACTCTCTTCATCTAGATCTTAGTTATACTTATTAATTATTCGACTCGATTGGGTTTTTTTCTTGGCTGACACCTTTGGCCCTCACTAAAAGTACTGGTATCTCCATACTTGTACTCAATACTCCTTTTGCTTCACTTGTCCAACTTGATCTTAATAATCTTTCTCATCACTTAGCTACTTAGTTTTATGTATTCTCCTTACTAAACTTCTATTACTTATGATACCGCTTAGTGGTCCTCCTCCTCAATTTGCTAAAAACCGTCCCAAACATGTTGTAGTTTGGTCAACTTAGACTAGGGTTGGGTACTTATGTAATTACCTGACAAAAATTACCTTGTTGTTATTTCCTTTTGTTTTTATTTATTAGGTATTATCTCCTACCAACGTTGCACCTAAACAGCTTCGCCCTCACACTTTTTCCTTAGTATTCTTTTCACCTTCTACTTTATCGTACCCTATATTGAGAACTTCGTTGGTCTATGTCTCCATCTTCTTATTTTAGGAATGTCTTCTTTCCTTATACATCCTCTATAGCATCAAACCTTGGTTCCTTGAAATCTTAGTCCTTGCTTGACCACTACTTTACTTATGTACTGCTCTATCTGAACAACTTATGTCCTGACTCATTTACTTAGAACTGTCACTTACTTTATTTTGTTCTTAAACTATATCTGAAGGTCTTATGTTCTGGTTGTGTCCTTCACTATACTTTCACTGATTTCTGGGAGTGTCTTGAGGTGATCTACAAGGTCCATCTCTATTGTTGTTATCTAACAGGGTTGGGAGGGTGGGAGCTTATGCTGATGCTTTATTAATTATATTGACCTGGTCGTAATTATATTTACCTATGAGCTTATGACCCTCGTGAATATATATACATAAAGCCTCTCCCTTCACTAGGGCACTACTGCTAAAAACTTTCTGGTTCACTTTCTTTAACTTACTTATGATCATTTTCAACTATCGAACAAACTACACCCTCTATAAAACTCCTCTGAGTCATGTTCTCTAAGAAATTCATTGTTATTTAATCTCTGGTGTCACGATCTAGTAAGGGTTGGGAGGGTGGTTTGATTTTGACGTTTTCTTGATAGTGGTAATCTCATCCACTACCTATGCTATGATTGCGTGTCATGTTCATCTATTAGTCTGAGACTCTCATGTTACTAATTCCCGTTCCCACACTAAGATACTCCCACTAAGTACTATCTGACTTGTCTCCTTTTCAACTTCACTCTTGATTCGCTCCCGAGTATCGATTATAATATCCCTTATCATAAACCTTCTGTATAATCATGTTCCTTAATCACTTCATCATTTGCTTTTGTACCTCTCTCTTCTACTTTCCGTTGCTTGTCCTTCTTAAGTCTTTATTCTTTCTAAAATCATGTTATACTCTATATGTTTTTTTTTTCTTACGAAGTCTACTCAGCTACTTAGATTTTCTTCGCATCTTAGTCCTTTAAACTACTTATATCCTTTCTTTTCTGAAAACTCTATTAACTTCAATTACTCAGTACATCTTATACAAAATCTTTAATTCAGATTCTACTCTTTACCTAGTCTTTCTTCCCCTACCATGAGATTCTTTATAACTTATTTACTATACTCATGTAAATCGTTCTCCCTGCTCTCTTTGTACTTTTAAGTTCTTACTTCTTTACGGATTCCTTAATTCGACGATGGCTTTTTTGACTTAGTTCAACTTATTATAACTTCAAAATATTGCATCTAATATTCCTTATCTATGATTTATTGAACTCATTGATTTAGCTGTCTAATCATCTCGCAATTCATTTAATCTCTCAATTGCTCTTCCTTACTGGTTATTTTCTTTACTAGGCTCTAAATTGGGAATGGATATGTGCCCACATGTCTGGTTCGGTGTCTATATGCTTACTCGAATCAAAGTTTCCGGAAGGAAATGTCCTTGTTAATTATGCATGAAATCGGTCGACTGCTCTGTGTCTCGGGGTCCCACAACTACCATCAATTTTCTACACTACTATCTTCTCATTATGTCATTTTTATGCCCAAATGCACTGAATTTCCTTATTACTTCTCGCGTTCCTCTTACCATTTGCATATTCTATTTCTTTGCTCTACAGCTTGTACTGAGGTGAGCGGGGGTTCATTTTTTTAATTTTTTTTTTTTTTTGGAAAAGTGAGCAGGGGTTCATTCTTCTGACTATTCCCTAGCTTTCTGCTCTCCGCTCTTGCTATAAATCACATCAATGACACTCTGTTCTACTGTCCATACTGATACTCTTACCACTCCTAAATGTCTCCGACCTCTTGAATTTATCCTTGTATACCTTCACGGATTCCTTCTAACTTACACTATTCTATAGGTTCTACTACATTTGGTCTATCTATGGACTCCTACTAATCTTGCAAACCTCTCTCTCACTTGCCTTAATATTTGAACTTACTGGGTTCGCTTATATATCCTCGAAGACTTCCTTAATCTTTTTCTGAGTAACCTGCCTTCCGAGGTCTTTACATTTCTTAATATGAACTCTCATTGGCTCCTTACGGTCATCTATATCTATGTTGGTAAGGACTAGGACAAACAAAGTATATCTCGATGAGTTTCGATCTCCTCGTTCTGGTACCTTGTGTCCTGGTGGAGTCTATTTCTCATGTAAGGCAGGTATGAGCTAGATTCCATCAGGACATATTTCTTAACTGGTATTACTAAATGGTGGTAGACTAGATAGTTCAAGATCTTGTCTTCATCGAATTTAATTGAGATAAGGTGACTATTCGTTTCTGTTTATGACCTTCATTTTCCTGCTTATTGTTCTAGGTCTGGTTCTGGGGATCTGAGGTTCTCCAGGTCCTTTTTGGCATCTCTTGCATGTGGGAACTTCATAGACTAGCATTGATATCTCACTTCTTTTATGTTACTGTCTATACCTCGTTTCTTGGGGAACTTACTGTTGGAGTTTTGACGTGGGCGCAGTGGAAGCTCGCTGTTAAGGTGAAATCATAATTTTAAATTTGTTTAAATTACTGAATGAATTATTCAATATCCAATATAAATAATTCATTCATATTTCACCTAAACATATTTATTTGATATCAAATAACGACATAAATAACTAAGAAACGTCGCGAAACTTTTACGAAAACATTTTCCGCAAATTGGCATAAAATGCGTTTTTGATCGAACCTACCACCCAATGCACATGAGGGCTGCCCAGGTCAGGCCCAATAGTGATAGGGCAGTTCACGGGCTGCCTGAATATTGACCAATTCACTGTTTGGGTAGTCGTCACCCGGTTGGCTCAAAAGTCATCTTGTAACACCGTTTTTCACCATTTTCACTTATTTCAACTCCGAAACAATTTTTGGCAAATGTTCCAACACCCAAAATACATCCAATACATCCATATGATATTATTTTCATCATAATAAATCTAGTTTTTCCAGATCTGATTTTGTAACAAAAATAATAGATTTTTCATGCTTTAATCCAACTTTTTCAATATTAATCAAATTAATCACAACACCAATCAAAGTCACCACCAATGAAGCACCCAAGAACAATTTAAGGCATTATAAGAGTGGTCATAACACTCTAGAATGGTAACATATCATCAAATGAACAAATTGACAAATATTACAATAATATCTTTCAATACTTCTTTACACTTGCAATAAGCCTCGAAATCCATCCTCCAAATCAAAAACACCCAAATTTATAAAAAAGAAGAAACCCTAGAATCAGTCTAGATAATCAGGAACAAGAAACATGCTTTCAAAGCTTAGGGGTATTGAAAATTACCTTTAATCTCTTAATTAACTAAAGCTTTTAATTGATTTTTCTTCCTTTTCTTCCTTGAATCATGAAGCAAAATTTGGGTGTGTATTTTGAAGATGGGTTTCGGACAAGTTTCCCTTGGATGGGAAATGAAAATTTTTTTACTTTAAAAAATCACAAGGACCGACTTTGGAGGGGCAAAAATGCCATTTTTCCAATTTAATTTAATTAAATTAAAATTAAACTTTATGTTAGCAAATCAAATTTGCACACCAAAGTTTAATTAAAACATGCCACATGTATCAATAATAATTAGCCATATAACATAACAATTATGAAATATAGATATAATTTTTTATTTAAATATTTACTGTAGACACTGCATTTTTTCATATATAATTATTAATCCATATGTATTTTATTTATTGTAGACACTGCAATTTTGCATGAGCCCAATGATGAGCCTCGTATGGAGGCACTACCCGAAAAGTTACGGAAGTTGCGAAAAATGAATACCGAAAGGAAGGAAAACCTCCAAAACTAGCCACTCATCAGATTCGAACTCACCAGCCAGCACCGAAGAAACCAAACCAAAAACCGTGAAACCAAAAAAAACAGAAATATCGAACAAAAACAACCAGAAATAGCGACCAAAACAACCAGAAACAGCGCAAAAAAACAACAAGAAACAACAGCCAAAAAACTGTGAACCAGTGAGCAGAGAAGGCATGAACCGACAACCCTAGGGAAAAAAAAAGCAATCACGAAAAAAAAATTGAAAGAAAAGAGAGCAATCACCGAAAAAAATAGAAAAAAGGAGAGAGAGAAGGGAATCACCGAAACTTGAGAAAAAAACCCTATGAAGCACAGAGAAAAAAAAAACTAAAAAAATAGAAACAACAACAACCAAGAGCAAAACAGTGAAACCAATCACTGAAAAAAGCAGAAAAAACAACCAGCAGCGTGAAACAACCAGTAGAAGAAAAAACAACAAGCAGCGCGAAATAACCAGCAGTGAAAAAACAACCAATAGCAAACAACAGCCAAAAATTGTCAACCAGTGAGCAGAAACAGAGTGAGCAGCAACAATAAATAGCAGCCAAAAAACCGTTAACTAGTAACCAGAAAACAGTGAACCATCGAAACTTCAATCCTTCCAGCGACGGCCTAACGCACTTCCGAGAAAGAAACTTAAAAGGTAAGACCTGATGGCACCCTTACCATATTTATTTCATAGTTTCGGGTGCTACATGTCTGGCTGGACGAGAAATACGTCCAGCCAGGTATGCGAAGTCTTACATCAAAGACGGCCAAAATTCTGATCACATTTTTTTCTTTCTTTGGCATTTCGTTATTTATCTTTTTTTATTATCTATTTATTCACTTTTATTGTTGTTTTATTATTTCGCCTTTATTTTGTTTATTTTTATTCATTTGATGATTACACGTATATGCATCATTATATGTTTTCATGTCTATTTTTTATGTTCGTTTATATTGCATTGATGATTATGTGTGTTATTATCCTTTGCGGTATATCAGATGGAAACCTAGATGTAAATTCCGTAGCTGAATCCGAAAGGACGGTAGTGCGGTTTTAACTTGGGATACAACTCCACGTACTACTCAGGAAATACTCATATATGCGTGATGAACCCCCTTTTTTTTGTTTACTATTTATTTATGGACGCTTTTCCCGCTTTTGATTGTTTATTATAATTTCGTTACTGCATCTAATATTTCTTAATTTAATGTGCTTTTGGAACTACGTTATTGTGATTATTATTTTGGTTGGGTATTTATTACATTTTTATTCGCTTTTATGCATGAATTGCATTAAGACTTGGCTATACCATTGTGTGAACCTGTCCATTATACTGGCATAAGTAAGAGACCATTCCGAACTCAAGGATTTGAGGTCTTCCCTTGCGAGGGGTGAGTGCGGCCTTAAATCTTTCCTAGTTCACACTGGGTGGCGACTCCTTCGTTCTCCGGTTTAGTCTCCCGCAGGCTAATCCATACTCTCTACGGGCTGCGAGCCCAACAGTGTCGTGGTTGCCGAACATCATAGGCATAACGGTAAATCCCGCTTTGCTCCTACATATGGTGACTCCACTGCGGATAGAGAATCAGCCTCGAAATAATGCATTGTAGTGTCCGTGGCTTTGGCTTTGGTTAACCAAGTCTCATATATTTGGCATACCCTTCTTACCGCCGATGGCGTCATGTATCGTGAAGTCCCTTTTGTTGGGGTTTTGGGGTCGGGGCGCAGCGGAAGCGCGGGTCCGGACGATATCGTATTTTAAAACTTTTTCAAAATACCGAATAAATTATTCAATATCTAATATGAATAATTTATTCATATACTACCTAAACCAATTTATTTAATATCATATTAACATAAATATAGTTGAAAAATCGCGGAACTTTTACGAAAACCGATTTTCCGCAAAATTGCCTAAAACTCATTTTTGACCGAACCGACTACCCGACACTTATGAAAACTGCCCAGTTCAGCTCCAATAGTGCCGAGGCAGTTCACGGGCTGCCCGAATAGTGACAAAATCACATTTTTCACAGCCGTCATCCGGTTGGCTCAAAATCCACCCGGTAACGCCGTTTTTGGCCGTTTTCGCTTATTTCAAGTCGGAAACACTTTCCGGCAATTGTGCCAACACCCAAATTACATCCAAAACATTCTAAAGACAACAATTTCATCACAAATCAGTAACATTTCCAGGTCTGAAAACAGTAACCGAATTTGTCATTTTTCCATACTTTAATCCAAATTTCAACAAGATTAATCTAATTAATCCATCACCAAATGAATCCCACCATAAATGAATAACTCTAGAAAAATTCTAGGCTATCTAAGAGTGGATCAATAACTCTAGAATGGCAACAATTTGTCCAACAATAATTTGAACAAAATAAAATGAAATTACACTAATTCCATCAAAACAACACTTCACACATGCATTATCTTCCTTCTCCATCAACCACAAACAAAAACTCCAAATTTTGACAAGTAAAGGAACCCTATAACTTTTCTAAGAAATCAAGAAACAAAAAATCAAGTTTCAAGTTTTAGGGATTTGAAAATTACCTATTAAAACTCCAAGATTCCATAAGCTTATTCTTGATTTTCCTTAACTTGTATGCTTGAATCATCAAGCAAAAATTGAAAACCCATTTTCATGGAGGTTTCGGCAGTGAGGTGAAAAAGAGAAGAAAGAAAAACAAGTCCCTCCTTTTGTTTTTAACTTTTGGAAGTAAAGGAAAAATGATCAAGAGAGAGAGCATAAATTTGACTTTTAAAGGCCAACTTGACCGAATATATGTAAAAAGGAAAGAATTGGGATTTTGCTAATTTAAACAATTTAAATCAAATCAAACTTTAAATTAAGCAATTAAAATTAGACAAATAAAATTTGATTTAAATCATGCCAGTGTTCCAATTATAAATCACCATTTATTATAACAATTATGAAAAAAGGATAAGATTTATAATTTTCAATTATTTAATTATTTAACAATTAAATAATTAAATAATTAAATAATTACCATGTATGTATTTTATTTATATTAAATAACAAATACATATATTTATGGCATGTGTCAAAATCTAATTTGACGAATAATTAATGTGTATCTAATTATATTATGTATCAAATACAAATACACAATAATTATTAGCGGAAAAAATCCCCAAATGCATGTGTCATTGTTTAACCAATTAAACGATCCAAATTAACTCATTTATTCCAGTGAAGTATTATGAATAATCCATATTATTCATATCGAGTTGCCCAAAAGCTCAACGAGTACACTACATTTTGTGGGACTCTATAAGTTTAGGTCTATCCATCACGAAATCCAATTTCACGTTCATAATCCACACACTCATGGATTATGACGACCACATATAATCTCGCTAAACTATGCAAGTTGAGGTCATAACATACATATAATCCCTCTGTCACAGGCTATCCGTATTATACCTGGGGTATAGATGAAAACGTCAAACCCGTTCGGTATAATACAGTCGACATTTCATTTATGATCTCTAAATAACATTCGGAACTAGTTTTCGACGTTATACCACGACCATGTATTTACTAGATCATAAACACGTGAGGATGCCTATGCCCTTTACACAGGACTGACGGATATTATCTTGATACGTACTAGATATCATGAGCATCAGTCCACACCCAACGAACAGGCGGAGGTCTGATCATGAATAGATCGTTGACGTGACTGCCATCAAAGTGTGGAGGATAACTCATATATCCCACTGTGGTATCTCAAGTCAAAGGACCGCTATGCTCGCTCAACTCCAAAAGGTTCCTATTGACGTTGGTGTATTATCTATTAGGAAACCTTCAGTGAGTCGTTCAGTGTCTTATCAAATAAACACCTACATGTCTATACGAGTCTCCCGAGACTCATGGTTCACTAGGATAAACCATCGGACCAAGTCACAATATACGACATGTACTAGTCTCAACAGATTTTACTAACCGACCCGTGTTAGGTGTTGGGTTTTCTAGGTCAAACCAAGATCATATTAAGCTATGAATAGTGCGAATATATCAAAGTATAGTTGCGGAAATACTCACTTTGATCGGCTTTGCGATGCGAAGAACACAAAAAATTTCTCCCATATTGAAGCTCTCGGCCAAGCCTTCTTTGTGCTCCATGTGTTTCGGTCAAGGTCTCATTTGTGTGCTCCAAGCTCCAAGCTTTTTGAATGGATTCCATGCTGATGAATGGGTTTCCCTATCACCTTTGTGTTGGGCAATTATGACCCATAGCGTCACTATTTGAAAAGATCACGGTGTTGTTGTACAAATTAACTATGTGACAAAGGAAATTTCACTCTTATCATTTGTGATTAGATCACCTTGATATATAAATGATAGGAGGTCCTTGTGATTTGTTCCTGGATTGGGAATGATATGAGACAGTATCAATCCACGAAGGATAAATCATTAAATATCCCTAGTCAGAGCATTATCGAGATTAGACATCGATGAATGCGTAAAAGACTAGTATTACACTTGTGCCCGTTGTGAGGGCACAACGGCATAGTTCTCGTATATTTGGGTATATGATACTCATGCAAGTGTAATAGGAGGTTGTGTTTCACCGATGGTACGGGAACCAACTTCGCTCTGGATAGACCCCCACAGAATCCCATTGGTAGTATGACTATGTGTCTATGGGAGTCAACAATCAGGGTAGGTGTATTTGGTCTTAACCTGAGACTTGCACCGCTAATGCATACGGCAATCAATATACTTTGGTTGAGGTCGTCCAGGGCTTTAACCGGTTCTGTGTACGCCAATTCTAGGTATATCGAGAATCGTAGTGTGTTGGGTGTGATGTCAAGATGGAAGTGTCACTCCAGTCATATGGAGTTGATGATCGCGCAGGGATACAGAACTAGCTCTCTATATAAGGTTGCAACCGTCGGGATAATATGACTTGGTCATGATTATTCGATTTTAAAGAGACTAGTTGCTCGTAATCCGATATATGCTTCGTACGGGGCAGACACTGTACCAGCCCAAGGCCTTGCATGTGATCATCTGATACTAGACAGAAATACGCAATACTACGTATACTACACCTGATATAGATCCTTTATTCTTGTAGGGATATTTCCGGAGAATTGGGGAGGCATGGCGCTTTGTTAGAGGCCAATTCGGTATAAACTTAGTACGAGGTACTTACGTGTTTGGATAATCCGACTACCGAATTTACTGCCAACATATCCGGGGATCTCATGGGTCGCTTCCCAAAGATTCACCGATGACGTATGACTCGCACTTTAATTAATCTGGGATTAATAAGATGAGAGAGAAAATTAATCTGGGATTAATTACATAGATATTTTATCTGGGATAAAATATCATTTAAAGAGAGATAACGATTAATTTGGAATTAATCGATTAATTAATATATTAGATATATTAAACGAAATTGGATTTCGACGCAGAATTAAAATTAGATTTTAATTCGGGCGAACGAGTTAATTTAGAATTAATTCGTTAGCGACGTGAATAGTGATTTCGCTAGGCGTAATCGTTTAATTACGACGCAACGGAAAATTCGTTAATTTGGAATTAGCAAACCCGAGCCCCAGATTATTTACGAGCGCATTCGCATTTTGAATTCGAGTGCGGTACGCAAGTCAAATCAAGCGTCAAATCGCTAGTCCCATCTAGCGTCGCATCAAGCGTCAAATCATTAGTCACTTTGAGTGATGTGACAACTTGTCACTTGATTTGATTGATTGATGGATTGATTGATTGATGTTGGTGGTTAGGATTAATTGACTTGACTTTTTTGGAAAAAGTAAAAATCAATTAATTAATTTTGGACATTAGATTTGTGCATTAGATACACAAAATCCCTCAACCAAAATCGATCTCTCTCCTTTTCATTTTTGGAGCCAAAACTCTTATCTCTTCTTCCTCTCATCTACACGCCCAAGGGGCTGTTCTTCACAGGTTTTTTTAACAGAAAAAATATGAGCAGTGAAGGGGAAGCAGTGTGTTTTTGTGGCAAGAACAAGAGTGCTAGCACACTCCGGGATCAATACGAATGTGATAGGAAGTCCACCCATGAGCCGGGAAACTTTTGAAGAAGCTTGGAGCTTGTTCAATGACCTCCAATGGCCGAAAATCAGAAGCAAAATGTAGCCCACTGCCGCACAAACCAGTGAGCAGAACAGCAGCCACTGCCGAGTAGAAACCAGTGAGCAAATATGAATTTTTGTTGCCTCAGCGTCGCACAACCGATCGATGTAAGTATTTCGCAACTTCCGTCGTTGTATTCACACATGTTCATGCTTGTTTAATTCGATCTTGGAGACCTATAATCACTAACAATGGTATCTTGAGCTAGTTGAAGCATGAAAAATGTTAGGGTTTAAAATTTGGGTAAACTTGATTTTGAGCATGATTAATGAAATTGGATGAATTAGTATGCTTAAATGTGTTTGAATTAAAGATTGATTGGATCAATTTGTTGAAATTATGTTTGGAATATTTTTCCCCAAATTTCTTACCTTGAACGAATTTGATAAATGATATAATGTCTTGGGATTTTTGATTTTTTTATCATTGGATGTATTGGAAATCATTCGGGAATATGATTTAATGTCGATTGTGGAATTAATTTGATTGAATTCGAATCGGACGTAAAATCCCCAAATTGCCGAGTATGTTACAAAGCATGAAATTGGGTAAAATGAATTTGAGCATGCAATTATGAAATTGGATGATTAAGTATGCTTGAATGTGTTTTAATTGATGATTGATTGGATCAATTTGATTAAAAAAATGTTTGGAACAATTTTGATGTGTTGGCCGAATATGAGTATGCCCTAAATCTTGGTAATTTTGTTTCGTTGATCATTGGATGACTTGAAATAATTGAGGATGTTGATTTAATGTTAATTTGGATTTAATTGGATTGAATTCGAAATTGACATCAAATTAGTCCATATTGCCGAGAGTAGTAAAGCATGTAATGGGTTTGATTTTTGTTAAATTGTGTTGGACATGATTTAATAATAATGAGCATGATTAATTGTACAAATTTTGTGTTTTGGAAATATTGATTTGGGTAATTTATAATGCTATACACTTTAGGATTAATTAGATTATGAAATTGGACTTTTATGATTTAATTATTTTGGCCTTAAATTGTATTTGGGATTTTTATGTTGTAATTGGGCTAATTGGGCTTAGTTGTACCAAGTTAGGTTTAGGCCAAATGGATTGGATCCAATTGGGCCCAAAAACGCCTCCATAAACCCCAAATGCGACTTAATTGACCTTTAAAGTTTAATTGGGCCTAATGGGCCAAGATTGATTTCTGGGCTTATGGGGTAACTCCCGGATTGGACTTTGGTTATTGGGTTTGACCAGAGTTGACCAAAAGTCCAAGCCTTAAGAAATTAATTAAAAGCCCATTGGACTTTAATTAAATTAATATTGGATATTAATCGGGCTTTGAGACCCGTTGCGATTAAATTTGGAATTTAAGTCGTAAAAGGTTTATTAATAAATTGTAGTATTTAATTTGGAATTAAATAGTGAATTATTATTAAATACATATTAAATTGGATTTAATGTTGTAGTTTAATTTAATTCAAGAATTCGTACTTTGAGTACTTATTCGCAAAACGAGTTTGACTCGAACAAAATCAAATCGTTGTTTGAACATTGGATGATCACTAATTATCATATTAAATAATTTGATTAGATTGATTGATAACATGCTTGTGTGAATACATGGTTGCGATGCATGAATAATGTATATCGGATGGATATTAGATGGGTGGGGCAATTTTAGAAATTGTTGTAATAAATTTGATTTATTAATTGGACCTGCGTGTCCATCCTCATTACCTCATTATTCTTTGTATTCTCTTCTAACCTATTCCCCTCAATGTAAATGAGGTTTCTTTAGAAGTGTAGTGTAACGGGTAGAAGTAATACATGTGCTAGCTGGAGAGAGAAAGGGAGAGATTTGATCTAGGATCAATGTGTAAAGTATCCATCCGCAAATCATTATTATTTTTCATATGCGCTTTATTATGTGTTTAGAATGCATGTTTAAGGGTGTATAATGATGATACCTTAACAAAGATAATAAATTGGTTGCCAATTTGCACGCGAAAAACCCTCAAATAATATTAAGCGTCTTTCCTTCCATTGAGTGATTCTCACTCAAGATCCGAGACTGGCATTGGCTTGTTGGCCAAAGTCAAGGCCTTTGTCCGTCGAGGATGTGTTTGAATCACGAAGGCTTTGTTCCATATCAGTGTCTTGTCCAAGTTGTGGTTTTTTGGCCAAAGTCAAGACCACTTCTTGTCCATCGACATTGATTACGAAGCTTTCCATGGTCAATGGGTCACGCTTAACTGGGATCGCTAAGTTTGTTGTGCCAAAGCCATGGCTTAGTTGATTCAGAGGAAAAAGGTTAGGTAATACATTGGATGTATTGGCATATATAAGATATATGTTTAGGACTTGGATGTCCGCCTACTGGATCTAGGAATTGGATTGGATCCAATTGATCTTAGAGATCTACCTAGTTAATTATCATACAATTTGTTGGCCAAAGTCAAGATTGTGTGATATTTAACGGGATCCTAGCCCGCTAGGAAACACGGTTTCCCGAGTACTCGACAGAGAGTTAGAGGCTCGCCGAAAAATAGTGGGAGGCAAGAATTGAATTTGCAATACTCGTTTAATTACTTGCCATACGCGCTCAAAACAAACATCATTCGTCAAATAAATTAAATGTTAGTTGGACTAATATTTTAATTGTTGTTTTAATAAAACAGTTGGATTGTATTATATTTGATTATATAATTGGATTATAGTAATCAATGTATTTGAATTAATTAATTTCAATTCATAGTTGATTTTATAGTTGGACTATAGTAATCAATATAATTGAGGTTAATTGATTTAAATTATATTTGATTGTATAGTTGGACTATAATAATCATTATAATATATAGTACCGCAAATAGTTGATTAAATAGTTGGACTATTAAAATCAAGATAAAATTGAAAGATTGACACTTAAAACATAATCCTATGGAAAATGTATTTAAATGGTTTAATTTTCAAATGGGAATAAATTTTCAGGATGGTCCCGGAAACTAATAAGTTACTTTATTTGATAAAATAACATTTTATGCCTAATCCCGGAATTAAGCAAAAGGTAGAGCATAAATCTTTGGGAGATTTATGTAATGATAACTTTAGTGCTTAATCCATTAAAATTGCAATAGTAAACTCTTGGAGAGTTAAATGACTATTCTCAAGGAGACAAAGTCAAAATTTGCAATTAGGCAAGTGGCGCAAGGCGCACCTTACTTCGATATTCTAGAAGGCCGAGGCTTGGCCAAAGGCTTCTGGAATGTTGAAAATGCAAAGGCAAAATCATTATCATCTTCTAGGAGGATAATTGACATATCCCAAAATGTCTGCCTAAATTGTGGCAAACGGGATCGCGAAAGCGTGACTGCCGTTTGGACAATGCAGACATGAAGGAATTGAAGACGAGCAAGGCTCTGACTTCAAATATGTTTATCAAATTATGTTCACTACTAGTATTAAAATTGGATTTTAGATACTTAGTGTGGTACATAAATATATACTGATGTTCAGAATCTGCTATAAGCAGGATTAGGAAACTGTTATAATGTAAATAGTTTGACTAGATACATTATCTTTATATCAGTGTTTTACCCGCTGCGGGTGAGCCTTTATATTTTAGAACACTAAAGTGTTTCATTATATAAAGATGATATTAAGATAAACACATTACATGTGAATAACAGAATTTATATTTTGAATATAAATAAATCTCAAACGTATATAATGACAAACAAATAGCTTAAACTGATTTGATCAGAAGAAACATATTGTGGCATTGTTGTCTGAGACACAATCAAACAAGACTCGTATATCTACACTTTTGAAGAGTGGGTACTCGAACTGATTTGATTCCAATCAACTAAAGTCTACGAATCCAGTTTATTGGGCAAAGTGCCTAAACACTATTTACTTGGTAAAAGTGTAAATGCCACCAATCTGTTAGCCCTAGTTCATAGTGAAGCAAGTGGGCCCATGTCTAGCTAGGCTAGATGTGGATATGAATATTTCGTGACCTATACGGATGTGGCATCGCGTTATGGTTATGTGTTTCTTTGAAACACAAATCGGAAACTTTTACAGTTTCGACACAAAATAGACAAACAGATCGGCTAAAGTATTATACCGTCACAGTTAGACCATAATGGAAAATACTTAAGCAATAAGTTTCTAATATACCTGAAAGAGTAAAGTATTCTTTCTAAGAGGACTCTTCCCGGAACACGTCAAAGTGACGGCGTGTACGAACTGAGTGACCGAATTTTGTTGGACATGATAAGGTTAATCATTTGTCGCTCTGAGCTACCATTTCCTTCAACGGATAAGCATAAACAGTGCAAGAACTTATTTAGAATAAGGTTCCATTAAAATCTGTTTGACATATTTCGTGCCAATTATAGGTTATCATAGGGATAGCAAAGTATTGTACTTATACAACTCACGAGAAAAAAATTAGATTGTTGCTCACCATGTGGTTTTCCTAAGAGGAATACCGATATGCAGTTGTAATTGGGAGGATAGTATAACTCGATGAAGATCGGAGTAATACTATTCAAGGCACCGAATCCTAATGGAACACTTATGGTTCATCAAGGATGAAACTATATCATTAATCTTCGTATACACAAGAACCACGTATGTCGGAGAGAGTCAGAAGAAAACCTGGGGTATTGGTTTCTGATCTCACCTTATAAAGATGTTAATCTTTTGAGGTATACCAACTGACTATATATGAGGTAGTGATACAAGGTATCGACTCCCTATTATGACAAAGTATCATGAGTCTGAAATAGATTCCATGTATATCAACTATGTTTGGATACTAGTTGATGTACCGTAAGGCATTGTGCCTATTGGTACTGTATAAAGTCTTCAAGGAAGACGTACATGGAAGGCAACATACCAACATATAAAGCTAGGCTTTTAGCGGAAAGGTATCGTTATCGACATTGTGTTGATTACGATTCAACCTTTTACCTGTTGCCACGGTAAATCCATTTGGATAATGCTTGCAAAAGCTGTATTTTTCATTTATGAAATATATCGGCTTTTCAGGAAAATCGCTTTCCTAAAAAGGAAACCTTTTGGAGGATGTTTACAACATCCTGTCGGTTTTCTCGTACCAAAACTAGCAAACAAGGTTTGCAGGTTATTCGATCCATGTATGGATTGAAGCAAGCATTAGGTTCTTGGAATTATCATTTTGATGTAATCATAATAGTTTATGATTTAATTCAAAACGAAATGATTCTTGTGTATATAAGGAAGTTAGTGGGAGCGCGCTGACAGTGAATGTCCTGAATAATAATGATAATATGTCATTTCTTGGAAATGACATTCCCATAAAATAATCGGTGAAAGCTTGGCTTTCCTGAAAATGACTATAAGTCGCCAATGGTACTATACAGTTTGAATAACGTTACAGTGAGCTGGAAATCTTGCAAGCAAGATACTGTTACCGAATACACAACAAATACGGGTTATTGCTGCAGCTGAGGCGGCAATAGAAGCCTTCTGGGTCGATAATAAATCTAATTAGATTAGATATAATTCTGTTAGCAGCTAATCTAGGCTTGAGCACATTCTAAAGAATTAATGGTCTCATCAACGATCCAGATATATACTTCGATATTCATCTGATTCGTTCGGATCATACATCGTGGCGATGTGATGATCGTATAAATCGCATCAGACGATAATCATGAAATCCGCTGACGAAAACCTTTTTTGAGCAATTTGAGCCAACCGTACATAGTTCGGGTGTCAAGCACTCGAGTGACTGGCTATAGGCCAAGTGGGAGATTGTTGGACAATTATGACCCATATCGTCACTATTTTTACAGATGACGGTGTTGTTGTACAAATTAACTATGTGACAAATGAAATTGCACTCTTATCATTTATGATTAGATCACCTAGATATATAAATGATAGGAGGTCCCTGTGATTTGTTCCTGGATTGAGAATGATATGAGACAGTATCAATCCACGAAGGATAAATCATTAAATATCCCTAGTCAGACCATTATCGAGATTGGACATCGATGAATGCGTAAAAGACTAGTATTACACTTGTGCGCGTTGTGAGGGCACAACGGCATAGTTGTCGTATATTTGGGTATATGATACTCATGCAAGTGTAATAGGAGGTTGTGTTTCACCGATGGTACGGGAATCAGCTTCGCTCTGGATAGACACCCGCGGAATCCCATTGGTAGTATGACTATGTGTCTATGGGAGTCTGCAATCAGGGTAGGTGTATTTGGTCTTAACCCAAGACTTGCACCGCTAATGCATACGACAATCAATATACTTTGGTTGAGGTCGTCGAGGGCTTTAACCGGTTCTGTGTACGCCAATTCTGGGTATATCGAGAATCGTAGTGTGTTGGGTATGATGTCAAGATGGGAGTGTCACTCCAGACATATGGAGTTGATGATCGCGCAGGGATACAGAACTGGCTCTCTATATAAGGTTGCAACCGTCGGGATAATATGACTTGGTCATGATTATTCGATTTTAAAGAGACTAGTTGCTCTTAATCTGATATATGCTTCGTACGGGGCAGACACTGTACCAGCCCAAGGCCTTGCATGTGATCATCCGATACTGGACAGAAATACGCAATACTATGTATACTACGCCTGATATAGATCCTTTATTCCTGTAGGGCTATTTCCGGAGAATTTGGGAGGCATGGCGCTTTTCTAGAGGCCAACCTTGTCTTGTAATTCGGTATAAACATAGTACGAGGTACTTACGTGTTCGGATAGTCCGACGACCGAATTTACTGCCAACATATCCGAGGATCTCATGGGTCGCTTCCCAAAGATTCACCGATGATGTATGACTCGCACTTTAATTAATCTGGGATTAATAAGATGAGAGAGAAAATTAATCTGGGATTAATTACAGAGATATTTTATCTGGGATAAAATATCATTTAAAGAGAGATAACGATTAATTTGGAATTAATCGATTAATTAATATATTAGATATATTAAATGAAATTGGATTTCGACGCGGAATTAAAATTAGATTTTAATTCGGGCGAACGAGTTAATTTAGAATTAATTCATTAGCGATGTGAATAGTGATTTCGCTAGGCGTAATCGTTTAATTACGACGCAACGGAAAATTTGTTAATTTGGAATTAGCGAACCCGAGCCCGAGATTATTTGCGAGCGCATTCGCATTTCGAATTCTAGTGCGACATGCAATTCAAATCAAGCGTCAAATCGCTAGTCGCATATAGCGTCGCATCAAGCGTCAAATCATTAGTCACTTTAAGTAATGTGACAACTTGTCACTTGATTTGATTGATTGATGGATTGATTGATTGATGTTGGTGGTTGGAATTAATTGACTTGACTTTTTTGGGAAAAGCAAAAATCAATTAATTAATTTTGGAAATTAGATTTGTGTATTAGATACACAAAATCCCTCAACCAAAATCGATCTCTCTCATTTTCATTTTTGGAGCCAAAACTCTTCTCTCTTATTCCTCTCATCTACACGCCCAAGGGGCTGTTCTTCACTGGTTTTTTGAACAGAAAAAACGTGAGCAGTGAAGGGGAAGCAGTGCGTTTTTGTGGCAAGAACAAGAGTGCTAGCACACTCCGAGATCAATGCGAAGGTGATAGGGAAGTCCACCCATGAGCCGAGAAACTTTTGACGAAGTTTGGATCTTGTTCAAGGACCTCCAATGGCCGAAAATCAGAAGCAAAATGCAGCCCACTGCCGCACAAACCAGTGAGCAGAACAGCAGCCACTGCCGATTTGAAACCAGTGAGCAAATCTGAATTTTTGTTGCCTCCGCATCGCACGACCGATCGATGTAAGTATTCTGCAACTTCCGTCGTTGTATTCACACATGTTCATGCTTATTTAATTCGATCTTGGAGACATATAATCACTAACACTTTGTTTGACCCCTTGGATGTGCTAGCACATTGGAAATTTTGTCACAAAATTTCCCCTTTTGCTTCTTCTTGTTCTCGGCCAAGCCAATAACTTAGAGACAAAAATGGAAAGAATTGCCGTGAGAGAGAGAGGGAGAAGAGAAGATGATGTTGTGTATTTAGATTTCTAAAATCTAAAACCAAATTACCAAATTCAAAAGAGGTACAAGGCATTAAAGCCTTCCAACAACTCACATCACTCACAAAGTGACATCCATCACATCACTTAAAGTTGATGTGACTTCCATCACAAGAATGTCTAATGATATGACGCGTGATGTGACTTGTGGGCCCCACTTGATTCGAAATGCGAGTGGGCCCGCAAACACTCTCGTGCTCGGGTTCGCTAATTCTGAATTAACGAATTTTCTGTTGCGACGTAATTAAATCAAATTTAATTAAATAATTATGGCTAGTAAAATTACTATTTACGTCGCTAGCGAATTAATTCTAAATTAATTTGTTTGCCCGAATTAAAATATAAATTAATTCCGCGTCGAAATCTAATTTCGTATAATATATCGAATATATTATTTTATCGATTAATTCCAAATTAATCGTTCTCTCTCTCATTAAATAGTATTTTATCCCAAATAAAATATCTCAGTAATTAATCCCAGATTAATTTTCTCTCTCTACTAAGTAATCCCAGATTAATTATGTGCGAGTCATACGTCATCAGTGAATCTTCAGGAAGCGACCCATGAGATCCCCGAATATGTTGGCAGTAAATCCGGTCGTCGGACTATCCGAACACGTACGTACCTAGTACTACGTTTTTACCGATTTACAAGGCATGGTTGGCTTCTAGCAAAGCATCGTGCCTACCCAATTCTCCAGAAATATTCTTAAAGCAATATATAATCTATATCAGGCGTAGTATACGTAGTATTGCGTATTACGATCCAGTATCGAATGTCACGTGCTAGGCCTGGGGCTGGAATTGTGTCTGCCCCGTACAAAGCACATATCAGATCTCTGGTAACTAGTCTCTATAATCGGATAAACATGAACTAGTCATATTATCCCGATAGCTGCAGCATATAAGAGTACCAGTTCCGTATCCTGCGTGATCATCATCTCCATATGACTAGAGTGATATTTCCATCTTGACATCACACCCAATACACTATGATTCTCAATATACCCAGAAGAGGCGTACACAGAATCAGTTAAAGCCCTGGACGACCAAAACTAAAGCATATTGATTGTCGCAAGTATTAGTGGTGCAAGTCTTAGGTTAAGACCAGATACACCTACCCTGATTCGGACTTCCATAGACACATAGTCATACTACCAATGGAATTCTGATGGGTCTATCCAGAGCGAAGCTGTTTCCATACCATCGGTAAACACAACCTCCTATTACACTTGCATGAGTATCCAATACTAAAATATATGAGAACTATACAGTTATGCTCCCATAACACGCACAAGTGCAATACTAGTTTATTCCGCATTATCGATGTCCAATCTCGATAATACTACGACTAGGGATGTTTTAATGATTAAACCTTCATGGATTGATACTGTCTCATATCTTATCAATCTGGAACTAATCATATGGACTTTTATCATTTATATATCCCGGTAATCCAATTACAAATGATAAAAGAGCAATTTCCTTTGTCACATAGTTAATTTGTACAACAACACCATGTTATGTACAAATAGTGATGCTATGGGTCATAATTGTCCAACAATCTCCCACTTGGCCTATAGCCAATCACTCAAGTGTCCTACACTTGAACTATGTACGGTTCGCTCAAACTTTTGCTGAGAGAAACTGTTTTCATCGGCGGATTTGCAAGGTTATCATCTGATGTGATTTATTCGATCATCACATCGCCACAATGTATGATCTGAACGAATCAGATGAACAGTTGAAGTATATACTTGGATCGTTGATGAGACCATTAATTCTTTAGCATGTGCTTTAGACTAGCTCAGCTGTTAATAGAACTACTCCTAATCCAATTAGAATTATAAAGATCCAAAGTGCTTCAATTGATGCCTCAACTGCAGCAATATTCCGTTTGTTGTTTATTCGGCAACAGTATCTTGCCTGGAAGATTCCAGCTCACTGTTCTGTTATTCAAACTATATAATACCTTTATTACGACTTATAGTCGTTTTTATCGGTTAGGAAACTTGCAATGGTGAACCTAGTCACTTCAAGTTCTCTATCTCCATAGCTTAAGAAAGCATCCTTAGTTCTTCTAAGATACGTAAGGATGTTATTAACATCAATCCAATGACTATAACTTGGATTGGCCTAATTGTGACTCCATATGCTCAACGCATATGAGACACCAGGTCATGTACATATCTTTCAATGTACGAGTTCTCAGAGAGTGCAAACAACTTTTAGATCAATCCCAGTAGATCCTTATTCCTAGAATAAAAGTTGTCTCTCCCAAGAATTCTACGAAGAATTTTTATGAAAGCCAAGCTTTCACCGATTGTAATATGGGAATGTCATTTCCAAGAAATTATATATCATCATTATTTAGGAAAATCACTGTCAGTGCGCTCCCACTAACCTCTTTATATACACAAGAATTATTTTCGTTTTGAATTTAAATCATATACCATTATGATTACATCAAAACTATAGTTCCAAGAATGCAATGCTTGCTTCAATCCATAAATGAATCGAATTAACTTACAAACCTTGTTTGCTCGTTTTGGTACGACAAAACCATCAAGATGTGATAAACATCCTCCAAAAGGTTTCAGTTTAAGGAAAGCGATTTTGACGTTCAGCTGCCACATTTCATAAATGAAACATGCAGCATTAGCAAGCATTATCCAAATGGATTTAACTATGGCAACGGTTAAAAGGTTTCGTCGTAATCGACACAATGTTGACAATGATACCTTTTCGCTACAAGCCTAGCTTTGTACGTTGGTATGTTTCCATCCATGTATGTCTTCCTTGAAGACTTATACAGTACCAATAGGCACAATTCCTTCTGGTACATCAACTAGTGTCCATACGTAGTTGATATACATGGAATCCATTTCGGACTTGATGACACTTTGCCATGAGAGGGAGTCGATACCTTGTATTACTTCCTCATACGTAGTCGGTTTGTCTTCCTCAATAAGATTGACATCTTCATGAGGTGAGATCAGAAACCCATACCTCCCAGGTTGTTTTCTGACTCTCTCCGACTTATGCGGTTCTTGTGTATTCGAAGATTATGGTACAGTTTCATCACTGATGAATTGTTTGTGTTCCATTAAGGAATCGGTGCCTGGAACAATATTACTCCGATTTTCATCGAGTTTTACTTTCCTCCCACTTACCACTGCATATAGGTATTCCTTTTAGGAAAGCCGCATAGAGAGCAACAATTACATTTTTCTGTTGTGAGATATATAAGTACTATACTTTGGTATCCCTAGGATAACCTACAAATTAGGCACTTATCCGATTTGGGTTCTAGTTTGGTATCATCCAAACATATGCCCAGCATTCCCAAATCTTCAGGAATGAGAAAACCCGGTTTCTTTCCTGTTCATATCTAATATGAAATATGTCTAACAGATTTTTTGGAACCTTTTTCAAAATAAGTGTTGCACTGTTTAATGCGTATCCCTTGAAGGTGTTCCGTGAAGAGTCCACAGTGAAAGAATACTATACTCTTTCAGGTAATTGAGAAACTTATTGCTTAAGTATTTTCCACCACGACCTAACCGTGACAGTTTAATAATTTAGCCGATTTGTCTGTCAACTTCGTGTCGAAACTCTTTGAATTTATCAAAAGTTTCCGATTTAGGTTTCACAAGAAACACATAGCCATAACGCGATGCCACATCCGTAAAGGTTACGAAGTGTTCATATCCACCTCTAGCCTAGCTAGATATGGGCCCACTTACGTCACTATGAACAAGGGCTAAAAGAACGATGGCACTTGTACTTTTACCAAGTAAAAGGTGTTTTAGGCACTTTGCCTAATAAACTAGATTCGTAGACATCATTTGAATAGGATCAAATCCGTCCTAGTATCCACTCTTCAAAAGTGTAGATATACGAGTCTTGTTTAATGTGTCCCAGACAACAATGCCACAAATAAGTCTCATCTGATTAATTCAGTTTGAGCTATTTGTTTTTCATGTCATACGTTTGAGATTCATTTATATTCTAAATATAAATACTGTTATTCACATCTAATGTGTTTATCTCAATATCATCTTTATAAAATAAAACACTTTAGTGTTCTAGAATATAAAGGTATACCCGCAACGGGTTAAACACTGATATAGAGATAATGTTTCTAGTCAAACTAGGTACATTATAACAATTTCCTAATTTAAGTACACACCCGAAGGGTAGTTCCTAAACTTAGGTTTCTATGATTAAAACAGCGACTTTTGTCTCATTTTTGACTCGCAGATCAATCTCTTCTGAAGCCAGTCTCCTGCTTATCAGCAGATTATGCACATCAATACATATTTATATACCACATCTAGTATCAAAATCCAATTTTGAAACTAATAGTGAACATGTTTATGACAAACATGCTTGAAGCCGGAGCCTTTCCACTCTTCACTTCCTTCGTGTCTGCTTTGTCCACATGGCAGTCACGCATCCAGTGACCCCATTTGCCACAGTTTAGGCAGACATCTTGGGATATGTCATTTGTATTCCTAGAAGACTGTGATGATTTTTCCTTTGCCCAATTTAGAAGCTCTGGCTCTACCTCATTGAGCATAGCCATCAACTCTCCAAGAGTTTACTCTTGGTTCATAATGAACATGCCCCAACTTTTGGGTAGAGACTATAAGATCAAATCTTTGGTAGTCTCGGCCACATTGGTAATGCCCAACTAACCTAGCTGATCGATGTCAGCAATCATCTGTGTCACCTAGTGCTCGACAGATGTACCCTCTGACATACACGAGCTAAAGATCTTTTATGCAATTTGTACTTCTAAGATCTAAGAATATATCTATGAAGATCTTTAATTTCATCATCATAGTACAAAGATCTAATACTTAATTTTGACGACATAATTAAAGAGTCATTGCATCTAGCATAATGGATTGAGCACTAAAGTTATCATTACACGAATTTCCAAATATCATGTTCTACAATTTGTTCAACTCTAGGCTTAGGCCCGAGATGTCATTCTATCAAATAGAATAACTTCTCTGTTCCCAGGACTATCCTGAGGTTTTATTCCCAATTTGAAAATTAAAGCCGTTTAAAGACATTTTTTCTCCCAGGATTATGTTCTAAACGCAAATCTTTCAGTTATCTTGATTGGTATAGTCCAACTATCTAATCAACAATTTCGGGTACTATTAATATAATGATTACTATAGTCTAACTATATAATCAACTATAATTTGATTGGTTAAATTCAAATATATTGATTACTATAATCCAATTATATAATCAACTATAAATTGAAGTAGTTTGAATACAGTCCAACTGTTTAATTAAAACAATGATTAAATATTAGTCCAACTAATATATATATATTAATTTAATGACGAAAAAATGAAATGAGCGCGTATTGGCAAGTATCTAAACGAAATTGCAAATTTAATACTTGCATACAACTCCTTACTTTATATACTCATGCTTATTTTTACTCATACGTCTGCTTATTTCTCCTACATTCTTCTTTATATATCTGTATATACATAGGTTTCATGCTTGTAACAATATACAACTTTATTTTATTACTACTTTCGAACAACGATAAATTTCTTAAGTACTCGAGGCATGAGTTACTTACCTGGTTTCGCGGACACTCCGAACCTGAACTCGATCTGTCAAAATAAATCACAACATATGTCAGAACCGCTATTTGCGGAACTTCTACTCATATATAATAAACTACGAACTTCTCGGAATACTCAAATCCTCTCCGACTCTACGGTTTAAGCTTCATTACTCTAATGTCTTTATATACTACTCTGAACTAATTAGATACCTCAGATTCTCATTTTACGCGTTTTCGGCAAAACTCGCGGAAAGTTTCCGCAAACGCTACGGAAGGGTAACAAACCCCCCGAACTAATCCATAATTACCTAATTACCCTCGCAATATCATTTTAATACTATTTCCAAGATTACGATCCACTACGCTCAGTCGAGCGAGAAACTCCGTTTTACCGGAACTCGCTAATTCTACCGGATCGATCAAATCCAATCCGTTACTCCTCGGATTCTACCACATTTATCGTTTTAACACATTAAGACATATCCCATTCATTTCATGCTAATTCGCTAAACTACGGAACCACCGGTAACATCCTAATATAAAACGATACACTTTAAAATATCAAATTCTAAACGGAGAGTCATATCGAAATTCAGAGGCCATATTCGGACTCCCACCGGCCATACGAACGCGCTGGTGTCGATGGAATTCCGATCGGAGCTACCGTTCAACATGGGTTTACTGTTCACCGACGTTTTTCTCCTCGTTTTGCGTGATTCCGGCCACTGATCGGCGAATTCGATTCCGGATAGTCGTAGTACTCTCCGAGAGCTTCGATTTGGCAGGTGGCTCGGGTCGTGAAATGAACCGACGAGCCGTAACCGACTCACCCAAGTGCGCCACTGTTTTCACCTTCCTGCGCCGCCGTCTGCTGCCAACAGAGCCATCGCCGGCCACCATCATGATCGTCGTGGCCGGACGATTCTAATGCCACCGATGCGCCATCGAATCGTCGCCGGAATGTCCCCGGCGTTCCCCTCCTTCTCCCTGTCACACGTTTTTTTTTTTTTTTTACTGCATTTGCTTTTTAAAACAATAATAATAAATCATAACAAAACACACATATATCTCATTTTCGGAAATGACCAAAATACCCCCTCTAGGAGGGTATTTTCGGAAATCACCTCATTTCAAGCCCTTCTGGTTCGATTTTCGAAAAATGTTCAACACAAAAGTTGTCCGTCTCGAAAACATGATGACAAATGGTTTAAGAACTAACTCTATCGGAGTTCGTTTGCAAATTCTGTGGTCAAAACAGTAAACTTTACTCGTATAATAAAAAAAATCGGGTAACTGACTTTTGATCCCACACGTTTTCCAACGTGAAGGATATTCATAATCTATTATTCTAACTCATATAACATTGCTTGATCTCTTATTTCTTCATTATCATCAGGATCCGAGACTAAAACGTCGGTCCGGAAATCTTCTAAAACGGTCCCGAAAATCTGGGATGTTACATTCACCCCTCCTTATAAAAATTTCGTCCTCGAAATTTCTCTATCCCTATAACTGTTGATTCAAACCTGGTCGCATATAACGAAACTATCTTACTCTATACTTCTCCGATATAACTTCTCTGTCTCAACTGTGAACTAACCGCTATCTATAAACTAGAATCCATAATGGCTCATCTACGACTTTAAACTGACTACACTGGTCTGATTCTCATCTCTAGGTGTACTGTTCTGGTTCTGATCTCGAATCCTCTGGCCTCACAAGGGCCCTATACCGACACTATCTCATTCTTACTAATTCTCTGATTAAAAAGGGTCGTAAAAGCACTAACTTAAACTAATTTCCTTTCATACGGAAATAATTAAACCATGTACAACAAATGAGTCACCCATGGACTCAAAATCAAACAAGCAAAGCACTGAATAGTAGAATCAAATCATATCAAACTATCATAGAAAATACATACAAAGACCTACGTGGTCTTTACCAAACTGAAGACAATCTCCGACAGCTGGATCCCCACAATTGCAGTCACTGACTTCTAGACCATGCTACTGACTCCGACTCTTAAACCATGCTATGATACCAACTTTGTAACATCCCGCATAGGCCAGGATGCTACCGGAAGGAGACAGGAAACCCATCTCTATAAGCCTCTGGTTCTAATGAAAATTCGGCATGATGTATACAGAACATCATGCAACCTGGCTTATAGCCAGCATCCAAATACAACATAATCATCAAATCTAGACCTCAGGTCGGTATCTCAACATCAAGGCCTCAGGCCTGAACTCAAAAAAACTATGCTATTACAAAACTATTACATATGGGATACAATGCAAATACAAATACCAAGGGTCGTGATGACCCATAACTTGACCCATGACTCAAAGACACTCTTGACTGCAAATGAGGCGATCTACTGTCTTCAAAGTCTTCACCGAACTTCTGCTGGTTCTATAAGGCAGATACAGACCTGCAAAACTAACAACTGTGGTGGTGTGAGTCATAATGACTCAGTAAGTAATCATGCTTATATCTTGAGAGTCCAACACAAACAAGTTATGAATTATTAATCTGTATTAGTAAACATGTTTAAATAAATTACTTATCCTCTCTATCTAACTATACATAAACTTAATCATGTTTCTTGTTCATACTTTCTAACATCCATAATCTAGTCATCGGGTTTTCATAGTTCTATCTACTGTGTCAAGTCCTATTACGTTCTCACTGTGTTACTCTAATATCTTTCCACTTTTCTATATACTTGTTCTAATCTAGTTTGTTCGACTTTTATTATAATTATCTTTCTTTGATATCATTGAAATATCATCAAATCGGTTTATTAAAATATTCTTTCTATTAAACATCCAACAGATTAAAATCAGCCATATAAACATGTATATAAAACTATACGATCATACGCCAATATCTTAACAGTTGTTCCTTCCATGTGAACATATAATACACACATGCTTTAATCACAAATATATATATGTAATCATGCTATCATGCTTCAATGTTAACTGTATGCATCCTAGATGAATTACTAACATATATAATTCATATGCACGTCATGTATACTATATAAAACTTTAACATGCTATGCTTTTTAGAAAATACTCTTTGAAAACTCTTTCTGAAAAACTATTATCTGAAAGTTTCTTTATGAAAATTCTTTGCTGAAAACCTTACTTTACTTTCTCTTTCTGGAAAAGCTCTTTCTGAAAACTGTAAACTGTATTTGGGGTATCTGCTGAAAACTGGCGCATAGGGGCGTTACGTATCGCCGTCCCCTCATACGCCCTAGAGCTAGATATGCAAATCCATGACATTGGAGCGTTACGTATCGCCGTCCCCCAAAGCATGCCATACCTGCCCTAAAACTAGTGGTCTTGGGGCGTTACGTATCGCCGTCCCCCAAGCCACAACTAGAACTGGGGTTGCGGATCTATGCTACCGCCCAAGCTCTGAACTGGAGATCAGGTACACGATCTTATGCCGCCATCCTCTCTCATAAACTAGGATCTAGGGGCGTTACGTATCGCCGTCCCCCTAGTCCTCTACATGTGCACATGTCTCTATCCGTCAATTCCATCTCTGTATAAGTTACATACTGGGGTGAGTTTTTCCCTCATGCCCCGCAAAACCATAAAACCATTTTTCGTATCTCAAAACTATAAGAAACGTTTTCTGAAACACACATTTCTTTCCAAAAGCATCTGAAAACTCTTCTTTAAATCTCTTTGGATTTCGAAAATATTCTTAAATTTAACTCAACTTTGAAAATCATAACATACCAATATGCACATACATTTCTCATGTCAATTCAATAATTCCATAGCTCATATACATACATCACATATTAACATGTATACACGTTTTCAACTCACATTCTTATAGACATAATCATATCGTCATTTACATACTCACATATCTCAATATTCATATAATATATAGCACTATTCAGATATATATAATTATATGTCAATTTATCATCACATAATCTCACAAACGTCAAACCTATGTTTATACTTGGTTAAATGTTTGTATACTTATATGAACAATCATACTTTACCATTACCAATTACATAACTTACATACCACTATTCACACCCATAAACTATAAACATTGCCAATAACTTTTCATACCTCATCATATCATACTGTTACCTAAACTTGCATTCGTATTCAATAATCGAGTTTACTAAACTAACTACTGCAATATGTTCATTATGTGTTATTACCCCAATCTCCATATTTCATGCTTACACATATACACATATATGATTTATCTCTTTATAACTTTAATCTCATTCCCTAGGGTGTAGATTTCTACAACCCCCAAACCCAAGTCTCATTTAATTATAGTCATACACATAACATCATTTATATACTTTATCAATCTGTATACATATACACACACTGGTTTAATACCTAGATATACAACTCCTTACTTTATATACTCATGCTTATTTTTACTCATACGTCTGCTTATTTCTCCTA
>SKCR01054174.1:0-39070 GCA_019454045.1 Zanthoxylum bungeanum | reverse complement strand
TGTATTTCATCTTAATGTGTTTTGAACACAAAAGGAGCAAAATGTTCAATTTGCCCACCTAATGAGGCTCACGACATTTTGGGTTATAATTGGGGTTTTTGTTGGAATTTAAATTTTGATATGTAGGACATGTTAAATTCATCTTAGAAATAATTTAGAATCATCCGAAATTGTTTTTGGCAATTTTGGACTAAAATGAACAAAATGCAAAGTTTTGGGGCAATTCAGTAATTACCAAGAAATTTGATTTCTTGTGTAATTTTTCATAATTTGATAATTGGATAATTAAATAAATAAATTTATTTAATTGATCCGAGAAAATTTTTTGAAATTGAAATATTTTGATTTTCCACTGTTCCTATGCGTTACCGGATTTCCGCCATAAAATCCCTTCACTATAACACCTACACGTCTAGACGAGTTTCCCTAGACTCATGGTTCATTGGGATAGATTATCGGACCACGTCTCGATATACAACATGTACTGGTCTCAGTGGATTTAACTAACCGACCCGTGTTAGTAAATTTTAACCAGGAACTTTATTTGATAATATACTTCTAGTAGTGACACTTCCCAATGTCAATTACAAACTACTTTGTAACTGTGCACTACATTATATATTATCGGGTCTTTGTCTAATATATACATATCACTAAATCCTATTTAGTTTCAATCTAATCGTAATTAGATCGAATATGTATATAAAAGCAAGAAGTATTACCATAAATAAGTAATATTATGGAAAAAAGAATTGTTCGTATTCATGAATCGGACATGAATACGATCCGGATTGGCACTTTGAGCACCAACCCTAACAATTTCTCCCACTTTCTCTAGTGCCAATCCACGATATCATATACACATCTAAATATGTATCACATACGCATGGTCCTCAACAGCTGATCTTTCACTCAAGAGGTAGGCAACAACAAGTAAGTCCGCTATAACAAATTGAGTTTTTCTAACAAACACAAAACGTTTCCCTTAACTAGCTCATTCATATTTTGCATAACCTAAGTTATACATCAATATGACTCAGATGCAATATCAATATTGTGCTCTAGCTAATGAATTGTCCAAGTATTTAGGGATCAGGTCCAAAATACTATGCAGACAACCGCAAGCACAGTACCAATATCAAAACTTCTAATTTATAAGGTCACTTTGTAACTTCATAAGTTACAATTAATTCTATTTACATAGTAGAATCATTCGTGACACTCCCACTGCATCTTTTCTGACTCTTTATGACGTAGACCTTCTAACATTATAATTAGTTTCAAAACTAATCAGACCCTCGTGGTTGTAGACTATATTCTCCATGAATAAGAAACTCGTTCTTAATATTTTGATTTTCCACTGTTCCTATGCGTTACCGGATTTCCGCCATAAAATCCCTTCACTATAAACACCTACACGTCTAGACGAGTTTCCCTAGACTCATGGTTCATTGGGATAGATTATCGGACCACGTCTCGATATACAACATGTACTGGTCTCAGTGGATTTAACTAACCGACCCGTGTTAGTAAATTTTAACCAGGAACTTTATTTGATAATATACTTCTAGTAGTGACACTTCCCAATGTCAATGACAAACTACTTTGTAACTGTGCACTATATTATATATTATCGGGTCTTTTCTAATATATACATATCACTAAATCCTATTTAGTTTCAATCTAATCGTAATTAGATCGAATATGTATATAAAAGCAAGAAGTATTACCATAAATAAGTAATATTATGGAAAAAGGAATTGTTCGTATTCATGAATCGGACATGAATACGATCCGGATTAGCACTTTGAGCACCAACCCTAACAATTTCTCCCACTTGCTCTAGTGCCAATCCACGGTATCATATACACATCTAAATATGTATCACATATGCATGTTCCTCAAGAGCTGATCTTTCACTCAAGAGGTAGGCAACAACAAGTAAGTCTGCTATAACATATTGAGTTTGTCTAACAAACCCAAAACGTTTCCCTTAACTAGCTCATTCATATTTTGCATAACCCAAGTTATACATCAATATGACTCAGATGCAATATCAATATTGTGCTCTAGCTAATGAATTGTCCAAGTATTTAGGGATCAGGTCCAAAATACTATGCAGACAACCGCAAGCACAGTACCAATATCAAAACTTCTAATTTATAAGGTCACTTTGTAACTTCATAAGTCAATACTTCATAAGTTACAATTAATTCTATTTACATAGTAGAATCATTCGTGACACTCCCACTGCATCTTTTCTGACTCTTTATGACGTAGACCTTCTAACATTATAATTAGTTTCAAAACTAATCAGACCCTCGTGGTTGTAGACTATATTCTCCATGAATAAGAAACTCGTTCTTAATATCTTAAAGATAACAAAGAACATATTTCAAGACACATCCTATGGTCTATATCATATCAAAATTACTCGTAACAATTACAATTAAATTGATGTCTTTTAGTCATACATAATATAGTATTCATTACACCATCATCTTATGATGCATAAGATTGACTAGACATTCTAATCAATTTTTCTTTCGACAAATGAATCATTTTTTACGAAGGATGAATACTATATAAAAGAGACACACTAACTGTCAAACAATTACATTAACTGTCATACATATAGTCTTGTTGTGTCCTATATTAGATCATATCTAATGCACGACTAATGAGAGTATCTCACAAGTCTCTTAGTTTTATATCATATATAAAACTTTATATCGAATATAACAAAGACTACTCCTACTACTTTCACGGAGAAAAGAAGACTTATGTAAATCTTTTACCTCATAAATATCACATTATTACATTAATAATGATAATATCGTTAGGATATATAACACTAGAAAGAAATATGTACGCTCCCACTTACCCTACTAACATATATGTATTTTCTATACTTTGATAAAATCAGACAATCTGACTGTTATCAAAATTAGAAAACACAGATTTCCGGAAAGCTTATCTGAGTCTACAATAGGCTCTATAAGCTAGCATATCAAACTGTGATCTTAGCAGAATACAAACTCCAGGGCCATTCTAGAATGAACTCTTCAAACAAAGAAATCACAATGGAACTCTTATTTGAAGAAACCATTCAAGAACTCCACTTTGCATTCCTAGCTAAAATACATAGTTTAATATCAACATTAACCAATAGATCTTTAATTGTTCAATTAGTATGACTGGAGACAAGTTTCCTCAGAATCTACGATAGATTGCAGAGTACCTTTCTCACTGTCATACTATAACGGTCAAACCTTTAATAAGCTCACTTTGCTTTTCCTGCGCAAACAATTTACACATTTTATGAACGATTCATAATGAAAGCTTAATCAAGTCCAAAACTTGATCGTAGTAAGCTACAAACAATCTTAGATCTCTGGTTCAATGCTAACTTCCGAAAACGATATCAAATATCGCTCTCACTATAAGTTATAGGATAATTTTCTTCGATAAGAAAGCAACAGAACCATTAAGTATGAAATACTTCGCAAATGATTCTGACATCCTATTGGACTTATACGGAAGATGTCTTAGGGTCTATCTTCTTATTAATTAAGTAGTTCCATTTATAGTTTATCACTCTCCCATTTGACTTCAATAAGTCAAGTCTTTTCTACAATCGTTAACATCTAATGTTACACACCAAGTAATAAAATAATTTTATTACTTGGGATCGTAGAAAAGATATTCTATCAAATAGAATACAATATTCTATTAAATAGAATAAATGATAAATGTTTGCCTGTAAATCCAAGGCGCAAGTACTTTTCAATTATATAACCATTATACAAAAGAAAGATTCAAATCTCAAACTTTTCAAGATTCGAATTGTATACTTATACATATCATATACGTAACTGTAGAAACTAATGGAACCTTAATTAAAAGGACGAATTAATGTTACTGGAGCATATCCCCAAGAGTATTGAAACTAATTCAGTAACACTCAATATCAAACAAATCAAATCATATAAGATTCAATTTCTCCCACTGACCATTTCCATCACGATGGAATGATAGAAGAATAATATTGAGTAAGAATCACATTGATTAAATAACCTTAGAACTAATTGCCATAAATTCATATGTTTGATCATATCAAACATCCTTGAACAATTCAAAGACTCATGATGAATTTTAAAGATATAGTTTTCAACACTTCAAATCGAATATCTTTGAACCAGACAAAATATTCTATTCGTGTTTCATCAGAAACATATTGAAAATTCTCGAACCATTCAAGACGTTCAATATGTATTCTTTTAGAAACACATAACTAAGTCATGACAACTCATTAACTAAGTTACGAAGTAAAGTAAACTATCCAAGGCAATTTCTAATTCATTAAACTACATACATCTAATGTATTAGTTTAATAAATCTGTGGTCCAATGACGATCATTGGTTAAATGAGATCTAATTACTTCATGAATACAATATTCATTAAATGGATAAGGACATGTGGTGTGATCTCGTATCAGACCATCATTTACCATACATAATAAGCATCTAATGCTTATGTGATAAAATCTCATAAAACATTGTTCTAAGTTATGTAGTTAACCGAATATTTTTCTTAATATTAATCTCTACATCAATGACACTACTAGTCATTTTAAAATATGTAATAACTGTTTATAAAGAACAAGTAATTATCCAATAGTCACAAGTTCTGATATCAAATATCAAAACAATCATTAAACAATATTTTAAATAACTTGACGGGAGATCCGATATCCAAAACCTATAGTTGTCGTATTGTGAAAATTGATATTTCCTATACACAACTATACGCATCTCCTTTCTTTAGTTTTATAATTTGCCTTCAACTATTCACAACAATTACAAATAATTGATTAGCAAACTGTGTCAGACATATTACCTCTAAAGGTCACTAAAGCCAAGAAACGTCATTATCAGATAAACAAATACCTAATGAGGTTTTCTTAATATCAGTCAAGAATCTCGAAACATGAACCAATTCATGTCAATTTTTACTGCATAAGAAAATTATTCTCTCTAGTCCATTATATCCTAAAAAGGATAACTATTTAAATTATCTATCATGACTCAGAAACCAAGTCACTAACCATCTTGATTTTTCAAGAAAATCGGAACAACAGTTCCCGATGGTTTTGACTAATCTAACAATATCCAAGCCTACTCTAAATCTAGAACCTATTCTAGAAATATGAAACCATAAGGAAAGTCAGAAAACATATATAAATAATATGCATGCAGTGGATTAGAAGTTTTAATTCTATCAACACAATAGAGTAAAGGAAACAAAAGCAGCGATTTTCATAATATTACACACTGCCTTAGTTATGGAATTTTAAACTAAGCAGTGTCTCCCACTATTTTACGTAATACCGTAAACCCCAACGGAAAATGGAAATTCAATGATTCAATTGAATTCCATAGTGAGAGGTGGACCCCATGAATATATTTCGACTCACAGCTTTGGCACATTCTCGCCTACGTATATTCATTAGGTAGACAACTCATTGTCAATCACTCACTAGTGACTCATACGTTCCGGTCCTGATCGTTTCTCATTGTGACAGCTTTAGCACGTTCACACTGAGGCGTACCAAGGTTAAACTTTTCAATGATAAATTCAAGATACTTGTGTAGTCCTGACAGCTTTGGCACGTTCAGGATTTCCGCTTTTGCTTGAATTTATCTAGTATCACATATACATCCGGTATGGATAAATTTCTATCAACTACACCCTCACTGCTTTGGCACTTTCTCGGGTGCAGTCATAGAACAGATATCCAAATACCGTATTGACAAGACGGACCAAAAATATGCATCCAATACATACTACTTTAAAACATTATTAATTAGGGATTTGCCGCAAAGTTGTTATGTATTTAATTTAATCAAATGAAATAAATACAAGCATGCATAAAGAAAGGATAAAATTAAAAATTGAATTTAAAGGCATATTCATATCATGTGTTGAGCTTCGGACCTGCTCTGATACCATTTTTGTTGGGATTTTAGGCAAAATACCCGGTTACGCAAGGAATGTGGAAAATCAAATTTTCCCATTTCTTTAATTTTTCTTGGGTAATTTAAAATAAAATTATTTATTTTAATCACTCAATACTCAAAAACAGAAATTTTTAACCCAGAAATCATAATTTCAGTAAATTACCATACAACCCCAAAACTTTCCATTTTAATCATTTTAGTCCTAAGTTGTTCAAAACAGGCTTAGGTGATTTCCAATCACAACCAAAATGATTTTTACATCAAATATACATTAAAATAGAATTCAGAAAAATTTTCCAGATTTTTCAGTAATTACGGAAATGCCCCAAAACTTGCATTTTGATCATTGTAGTCCTAATTTGTCAAATACATAATTAGGTGATTCCAAAACACTACCAAAATGATCTATACATGTATTATACATGAAAATATAATTTGTAATTCAAGAAACAATTTCTCCTAAATTGCCGAATATATCCCTCAACTATCCAAAAATTGCACTTTAGTCCAAATCGGTTCAAAACCATTCAAAATCATCTAATCAACACCAAAATTAATATGCATCATATATACATCATTAATTAACAAATATATGAAAATCCCCAAATTTGGAGTGAGTTATGAACCCTAATTATACAATTTCCACAATTGATAAATTAACACCAAATTAATTAAATTCAACACTTTAATTCAATCCTTACTACACCAAACAAGTCTCAACACCATGAAACAACTCAAGAAAAATTCTAGGTCATTTATGAGTGGCTAAGTAACTCTAGAATGATAACTTCACCATCAAATGGTTAAAAGAATGCTTAAAAACTAATTTCATGTAATCTTAACACTTATACATGCTTCCATCTTTCTTCCAAGTTCCAAATCATCAAAATACATCCACAAAAGAGTAGAGAAAAATATAAGCTACATATATTGAAGCCTATAGTCTTAGAAACAATTTTCATTAAGAAGAAAGTAAGAAAAACTTACAAAATTCCCAAGTTTTCAAGCCTTTTTTGCTTTCCTTCTTCTTTTCTCTCAAACTCCTTTGTATTTTTGATTTTAGGGTTCTTAGATAATAAAACAAAAATGAAAAAGATGGCTTTTATAATTTCCTTAGTTTACCGAAAATTTGAACAAATAATAGCCATGTATTTTCCAATTTTTATTTCATTAATTAACTTAAAGGATAATGATTTAATTAAATTTTGTGGCATTTATTCATTAAACAATTTAAAGAATATCACAATGTACCATTATCATGCCAATTTATCCAATAAAATAAGCCATTTATCTTACTTTAATAAAGTAAATAGATATTTATTATTTAATTAATTTAATTATTCAACATTTGAATAATCAAATAATTAAATACAAATATCTTAAATATATGTATTATATTTACATTAAATAATCAAAATACATATATTAATTGAATATCAATATCACAATTTGACATTTTAAAAGGTCGAAAGATCCCAAACGCATGTATTATCGCTTAACTGTTAAACGACTTATAAATAATCAGTATTATTTATAAAAGTTTCCCTAGTGCTCTACGAGTATGTTTCATTAGTGAGACTCTTTAGATTCAGGCATATCCGTCACGCAATCCAATTTCGTGTTCATAATCTACCCACCTGTAAATTATGACGACCATGGATAAACTCGCTGAATCATATAGGTCGAGGTCATCGCATACGTATAATCCATCCGTCACATGTATCCGAATTATCACAGAGATATAGATAAAAATATCAAATCTCTATAGGTATAATCCTGTCGATGATTCTATTAGCAATCTCTTAATAACACTTAGAACTTACTTCTACAGTGTACTGTGGGCCCATGGATTTAATAGATTGCTAATTGCACATTGAATACCTATACTCTGTACACAGAACTGACGGATCCTATCTTGATATGCACAGGATATCCTGAGGATCAGTCCACACCCAACGAACAGGCGGAGGTCTGATCTAAATAGATCGGTGACGTGACTTTCATCAAAGTGTGGAGGATACCTCATACATCCATAATGGTACCTCAAGTCGAAGGATCACTATGCTCACTCAACCTGAGAAGATTCATATTGACGTTGGTCTACCATCTATTAGGAAATCTTCGATGAGTCGTTCAGTGTTTATCCACTATAAACACCTACACGTCTATATGAGTCTCCCAGACTTATGGTTCATTTGAGATAGACCATCAGACCAAGTCTCGATATACAACGTGTACTGGTCTCAGCAGATTTAACTAACTATCCCGTGTTAGTTAATATTGACTAGGAACTTTATTTGATAATATACTTCTAGTAGTGACACTTCCCAATGTCAATTACAAACTACTTTGTAACTGTGCGCTATAATATACTTGGTATAAAACTCTATAGAGATAGAGAAAGAAAGCTGATTGGGTTATCCCAATCTTCGTACATATATAAGATCCTAGAAATGTATAACTTTAGAAATTGTAAAATTGCTAATATACCTTTTCGACATGGCATTCATCTTTCGAAGAAGATGTGTCCTCAGGGGGAAGATGGAAAGACTAGAATGTCTAGTCAGCCTTATGCATCATGCTTAGGAAGCATCATGTATGCCATGATATGTACGAGATCTGATATTAGTCATGCAGTAAGCGTTACTATCAGATATCAGTCAAATCCAGGTAACGACCATTGGATGGCCGCTAAACATGTCCTAAAGTATCTAAAAGGTACTAATGATAAGTTTCTTATTTATGGAGAATGTGATTTACAGATAAGAGGATATACAGATTCTGACTTTCAGTCAGATCCTGATGATAGAAAGTCTACCTCGGGTTTTGTATTTACTCTTAATAATGCTGCAGTTAGTTGGAAATATTCCAAACAAGGATCAACAGCTGATTCCACCACTGAAGCGAAATATATTGCGGCAATCCATACTGCAAAGGAAGCTGTATGGAATATAAAATTTATCAGTGAATTGGGAGTTGTCCCAAGCATCGAGGATTCGATCCCGTTGTTCTGTGATAATAGTGGTGTCGTTGCATAAGCAAAAGAACCAAGTGCGCATCGGAAATCGAAACATGTGGAACGAAAGTACCACATTATTCGTGAGATCATCGCTCGAGGAGATGTTGCCGTATACAAGATATCTGGAGAGGACAACATAGTAGACCCTCTTACGAAGGCCTTGCCTCCAAGACTATATGATAGACATGTAGAGGCGATGAGTATTAGATACCATCAAATTTGGCACTATAGCAAGTGGGAGAAAATATTAGAGTTGGTGCTCGGCGCGCCAAATTTTGTTGTATTTATTGTAAATACGATGTACATTTTTATTTTATTATGAATAAAATTAAGTAATTTTCATCAATATAATCTTATATATGGTAAAGGCGTAAATGACCGTAGAATGAATAGTTGTGACATAATTGTAAAAGAGCCGCAATTGTTACTGAGAAATGTCACAATATAATTCATTCTTAAAATGTTCCTTGTAACATCCCCAATCTTGGAGATGTTACCGGCAAGGGAAATACCAAACAAACCACATAAGCCTCCGACTTTCAATCTATAAACAGACATTGATATTCTTTTCTTTAATTAATTATATTATGTGTGGGACTGTAGCCCAAGCTCAAAATCATTACATAATAACTCAACATTTGAAACTGAAAACTCATTAACACACTTTTACAAGGACAGCCTCACAGTCAAAGACTAATACAAAACTTTAAATTGACTCTGACAGACTCACACTCTATTTGACTTGCACTGGTGGACTCCAACCCTAGTGACTGCATCAGTATCCGTCCTCCCAAGCTTGTCCTCCGAGAATACCTACAACCACAGAAAACTGGAAGTGGGGGGTTCGATTGTCGTACGATCTAAGTGAGTGGACGCAAAACTGAAAAACTAATATAAAAGCATTTGGTTTTAAGACCAAAGTTTCAGAAATAACTATAAAAAAATTCCATTCTAAAAACTTCGTCTGAAATCTCTCTTATAAATTTTTATCTTTCTAAAATCCGCTTTCTGAAAACTATTTCTAAAATCTGATTTCCGAAAGATGTATATTGAAAATCTAGAATCTGAAAACTGATTTGTATCTGAAAAACTTGACGTATGATGGCGTTACATATCGTCGTCCCCCCATATGTCTATCTGGAGCCAGGAATGCAAAACCATGACTTTGGGGCGTTACTTATTGACGTCCCCCAAAGCATGCCAGTTCTGTCCCTGAAACTGGTGGTCTTGGGGCGTTACGTATCACTGTCCCCCAAGCCACTGAACTAGAGCCGGTAGTGCTGATTCATGGTACTACCTGACCTTGAAACTAGGGTCTAAGGGCATTACGTATCGTCGTCCCCCTAGCCATGAACTAGGATATGTGGGCGTTACGTATCGTCGTCTCCCTAGTCCTCTACATGTGCACATATTCTCTGTCCGTCAATTCCAAACTGTATCAAGTTACATACTGGGTGGGTTTTCCCCCCATGCCCCGAAAACACAAATCTCATGTTTGAAAACATTTATAACTCAAAACTCACACTGAAAAACAAACTTTCGGAATCATCAATGAATCTAAAAACATCTGTAATTAAATTCGGTCTAATGCCCTATATGCTTTTATAAAGTAAGTCTGAATTTAAAAACTGTTAAATAAAATCAGTACTGAGAAAAGGACCACTCACTGTTTGAAGTTCCGCTAGCCTTTTATCACTTCGCTGAAGAACTTGTGTTTACTGCGATGATCTATCATCGAATCAACTAAATTAGAATTGAACTAAGAAACACACTCGGAATTAGGCTAAGATTGCTTATTCAAGTAAGCATTTTCACTTTGAAGGCATTGTACATATATCATGATGTATTATGAACATATATGGTAGTCTCTAACGGCTACGGGTGAAGCTGAGTTGGTGAGAAACTGAATTGGGAAAAATTTCGACCTCACATCGCGACGCAAGTCATTACGCTTCGTGAGGCGCGTCGTCTAGAAGCAGGCCCGAACTTTTTCCAGGCGGTCGTGATGCGCGATCCTTTTGCGTCGCGACACGACTTACACCCTAAACGTTCCTATGATAATCCCCATATCGCGTCGTGACACGGGCCTTTCTGCGTCGTGACGCATGGCCAAATTCTATGCTTAAAACATTCCTTTACTCTTAATGTGTTCACTTCTTTCCCTCATACAATCCACACAATGATATAGCCCCAAAAACCAATCAAAACATCACCAATTATTCAAAATACAATCAACATCATTCTCAATGCTAGTTCATATCTATCTTAATCTAAATTTCTAACTTAACAAATTGGGGGATTCTCTTCAATCACCATTCTTCTTAGCACAACCATCAATAATTCATCTTCACTTTCAAGTCAATTAATTACTATTCTCATCAAAGCTCAAAAACTCAAAAGGAAACAATTTGGGTTAAATTGGTTTTACCTCTTCTTGCTTGATTTTGTCCATCCTCCAAGTCTTTCATGGTTGACCATGATCTTCCATGCTTCACTTTCTCCCATTTCTCTCTTTTCCTTCTCTTATTTTCTTATTCTTTTCTTCTTTTCCCTCATCTTCCTTCTACGTTTTCTTCTTCTTCATCTTGTTTCTAATTTTGTGAATCGTCAATAGTGACCCCTTTTTATACTTGGGCATCTTTGAAATTGTCAAAGGTAGAGAACAAGTTTTGAGATTTCTCTAGAATGACCCCCAGACACTATTCATACAAATTTTTAATTTACAATTTTGACTTGCTTGTGGTCCGAATTTGGAAAAAATTTCAATGCAAAAGTTGTAGATCTCGATCTCAGCTTTCCGATGATATAAGGTTCATAAAAATCAAAGTTCGTATGAGAAAGTTACACAACAATTACCGTGGGCTGACTGGAATAGAATATCTTCTAATCTCGTATCGGACTTTCGAAGAATTTACCGATTGTCCCCAAAGGCGTTCCATAAGTATATATATGTCTCAACGTAATTTGTATTATGATACCTTCATCCCACAATACCATGGTACTATAATATACAGTAGTAGAATTACCGATCGTTACAAATTCTCCCCCCTTAAATAAGATTCGTCCTCGAATCCGCTTAAACTTTAAATCTTATCATAATTCACAGGGTTTATGCGTTCCTTACACATTACCAACTTTAACTGACTATTTACCCATCTTTTTTTCATCCACTCTATTATACCATTTCCCAACGATTTGTTTTTCCGTGTGCTATCAAACTGAACTTAGGATGTCATGACTTGAGAGTTATAACAAAAGTTGTACACCCACTTGTTTGTGTGAACTTTTATTTTGCTGTAACTATTATGTATCAACGGGGCTTCTATTTGACTTAACAATTAAGGTCTTTGTCTGGTTAATCACTCTTACTTGACTAGTAAACATATGAGTTTCTTTGTCATTTTAATATCTAACTAATGCCTCGAACTGTGGGAAATGACTTTCCTTAGCGCGGCGGAAGTTGCTTGTGGTGGCACCGACTCCGGTATGGATCTTTAAAATTTATTTGCCTTCTCCCTTTGTTATAGTAGCCGAAATCAATCCTTTGGTGTCCAACGCTTGGATCAACCACTCGATCTTCCGAACTATGACTCGAAACCAACAAATCAAAGTGTGAGCTTCACTCACAAAGATCAAACCTCTAAGCAACTTAGAGAATTAAGATGTCACAATTGTGTTTGGATTTTTAGAATTTCAAACACTCTCTCAACACTTGTGAATGTTAAACTCTATCTATTTTCTCTCAAATTCTTTCTCACAACACTTGTGTGAATGAATGCAAAATGTTAACCTTAGAAGTGAGAGAAATGGTAGAGATTATATTCTCTTACACAAGCCAACTAACCTTGTCATTAAGCAACTAATGCTTTCTTGTAATGGCCGACATAAAAATGTGAATGCCATACCAAAGCATAAGAAATGATAAGTTAAAGACAAGGACTTTGTCATTAAGCATCTAATGCTTTCTTTCAATGGCAAATACAAAAATATGGAGGCCATACCAAAACATAAAATACATTAGCTAATGACAAATATATTAGGTGTATACATGCCACCTAATAGACATAATTACTTGATGACATGGTAAGTCATATGGCTTTGTCTTCAATGGTAAATAAAAATCAATATCTTAATAATGATTTATTTACCTTCAAATATGTTGTAGTAATTATCTCATAATTATTACTAACTTGATTATCTCATAATCAAGACTTGATTATCTCATAATCAAAGAATTCTAGAAAACATTAAGTTAAACTAATTTAACATAGTTTTCATTTGTGACAATAAATATTATTAATCTCATTAATAATATATAAATATTAACGTGAGCATATAATTAGACAATCTAATTATATTAGGTTTGCTACAGTTAATCGAGCTAGCACGGGGACCAAATGGACTTACAGTTCCGAGCTCCAATAATTCCGAAATATTAATTAAACTCTTTATTCAAATATTACGAATTATTAACTCCGCGTTATTCCACTAAAAACTCGAAGTTGAACTTCAGTTACCGTAGATGGATAAATAAAACCGAACATCTTCGGTGTCCATCGATATAGTCATTACATATGGATATAGCCCTTCACGAATATCTCATAAATAGAGCCGGGTCAAAAGTCAGTTAAACCCCTCTAGATATTTTATCTCTTAAGCACCATTGATTCTATAATGAACAATTAATTCATAAAAATTATGAATATATAATTTTCTATTCGTAATAGAAAAGTTGAGCGCTCAAATTGTTCAAGTCCCGAATCAACTCTTAAAAGAGATACTCACCTGCTTCTCGTAAGAAGGAGTGAATTCCATATCTATGTAAAACGTTCCAAGCTACACACCAAACCATATCCCCAAAATACGTAGTTATTGGCCGGGAATGCGACACTAACCTCACCATAGTAAATCAAAAGACATAGCATGTCATGCAGGAGTTCGTAGTACACTCAGGATTAAGATCGAATCCATATGACCATCTATTAGATAAAATGAATTTCTTCGGTCAACGGATATTAAAAGAAATTCGTATTATTTGAGTCCAGTCCTATATGATCTCATCATACAAGGTGCCTTCATTCCCATGTCACTACATGAATGATCTCGGATCAAGATCGTCATACAAGTATAGAATGGACCGCAACTATAGATAAACCACAAACAATTGTATTATTATACTTGAAATAAAATTGTTTGAGAAATACCATAATTTAAAGATATCATTGACTACTTTTTTTTAACCTCTAGTTATACTCATCATTATTTATCTCCAAGGAACTCTCTTCCTCTAGATCTTTAATATACTCATTAATTATTTGACTCAATTGGGTTTTTCTTGGCCCTCACTAAAAGTACTGGTATCTCCATATTTGTACTCAATACTCATTTTGCTTCACTTGTCCAACTTGATCTCAATATTCTTTCTCCTCACTTAGCTACTTAATTTTACGTATTCTCCTTGCTAAACTTCTATTACTTATGACGCCGCCTTATGGTCCACCTCAATTGGCTACAGATTCAGGCTTAACTACATGCACTTTGGTGCCTAGACTGCAATTTCTACTATTAATATCGACCCTGGCGATTTGGTCCTGGCTAAATCTCACACTCTTGTACTTTGTTTTCAAGGGTTATTACTCAAATACATGATAATATCTCGTACCTTAAGAATTCACTTGCTATGCCAATTACAATATGCATTAGCTTATCTTTTCGATTCCGTACCTTAATATGAAACTACCAAACCACCCATACCCGTGGCTAAAATCATCCCAAACCCGTAGTGGTTTGGTCAACTTAGACTAGGGCTGGGTATTTATATGATTACCTGACCAAAATTACCTTGTTGTTACTTACTTTTGTTTTATTTATTTGGTATTCTCTCCTACCATCGTTGCACCTTAATAGCTTCATTTCCTAACTTTTTCTTAGTACTCTTTTCATTCTCTGCTTTCTTCTACTATCTATTGAGAACTTTCTTGGTCTATGTCTTTGTCTTCTTACCTGAGGAATATCTTCTTTCTTTATAGTAGATCCTTGGAATTTCGGTCATTACTTGACTACTACTTTATTTCTGCACCGCTCCATCTGAACAATTTCTTTGCTAATTCTTGTACCCAGGACTGTCACTCACTTTTATTTCATTCTTAAACTACATATGAAGGTCTTACATTGCGGTCTTCCTTCGCTATACTGTCACTTATTCCTGGGAATATCTTAAAGCAACCCTAAGGGTCCGTATCTGCGATTGTTGTCCAATGAAGGTTGGGAAGGTGGGAACTTATCGTGAGACCTTTCTGATTATTATAATCCAATTGCATATATTGCTTGTCTTATAAGCCTATGGCTCTCGTGTCTGTATTTATCTGATGTTTATTCCTGTACTAGGGCACTACTACTAAAAAATCTCTGGTCCTTTTCCATTAACTTACTTCTAATCATGATCATCTATCGAACACACTACCCCTTCTAAAAAACTTCTCTGAAGTCATGTTCTCTAAAAACTTCCTTGTGTAGCTTCCACACTCCTTGTCATTTAATCTCTATTGTCACGATCTAGTAAGGGTTGGGAGGGTGGGGTTTGATTTGACGCTTTCTTGATGGTGGTAATCCCATCCACTACTCATGTTGTGATTGCGTGTCATGTTCATCTATTAGTCTGAGACTCCCATGTTACTGGTTCTTGTTCCTACACTAAGATACTCCCACTAGGTACTATCTGAATTGTCTCATTTTCACTTCACTCTTGATTCGCTACCCGACTATCGGTTATACTAACCCTTTATCATGAGTCTTTTATATAATCATGTTCTCTACTCACTTCATCATTTGCTTTTGTACTCCTTTCTTTTAGTTTATGTTGCTTGTCCTCTTAAGTCTTTATTCTTTCTCAAAATCCTATTATACTCTATATGTTATTTTTCCTTACGAAGTCTGCTCAGCTACTTAGATTTTTTTCTCATCTTAGTACTTTATACTCCTTATATCATTTCTTTTCTGAAAAACTCTATTAACTTCAATTACTCAGTACATCTTTTACAGAATCTTTAGTTCAGATACTACTCTTTACCTAGTCATTTATTCTCATTACCATGAGATTCCTTATAACCTATTTACTATACTCCTGTAAATCGTTCTCTCTGCTCTCTTTGTACTTCTAAGTTATTGCTTCTTTACGAATTCCTTAGCTCAACGGTGGTTTTTTGACTTAGTTCGACTTACCATAACTTTAAACTATTCCATCTCATACTCCTTATTTATGATTCATTGAATTCACTGATTTAACTGTCTAATAATCTCGCAGTTTATTTAATCTCTCAATTGTTCTTCCTTACTGGTCCTTATTCATTATGTAGGAAATTGGTCGACTACTCCATGTCTAGGGGTCCCACAACTATCATCAATTCTCTACACTACTACATTCTCATTATGTTATTTTTTTATGCCTGAATGCACTGAATTTCCTTACTACTTCTCGTGTTCCTCTTACCATTTGCATATCCTATTTCTTTGCTCTACAACTTGGTACTGAGATTAGCGGTGATTCATTCTTCTGAGTACTCCCTAGCTTTCTGCTCTTCGCTCTTGCTATAAATCACAACCATGACACTCTGTTCTACTGTCCATATTGATACTCCTATCACTCATAAATGTCTCTAACCTCACGGGTCTATTCTTGTATACTTCCATGGATTTCTACTAACTTGGACTGATCTGTGGGTTCTACTTCATTCGGTCTACCTGTGGTGTGGGCTCCTACTAGTTTTGCAAGCCTCGTGCTGACTTACCTTAATCTTTGGCTATACCGGGTCATCTTCTTTATATCCTCGAAAACTTCCTTTCTCTTTTCCTGGGTGATCTGCCTTTCGAGGTCTTTTCATCTCTTAAGATGAGCTATCATTGAGCTCATTTCAGTCATCTATATCTGTGCTGGTAGGGACTAGGACAAACATAATATATCTCGATGAGTTTTGATATCCTCATTCTGGTACTCTGTATCCTGGTGGAGTCTATTTCTCATGTAGTATGAGCTAGATTTCATCAGAACTTCTTTCTTAACGGTATCACTAAGCGGTGGTAGACTAGATAGTTCAAGATCTTGTCTTCATCATATTTGCTTGGGATAAGTTAACTATTCATTTCTGTTTGTGACATTTATTTGCCTGCTTATGGGCCTGGGTCTGGATTTGGGGAACTGGGGTTCTCTAGGTCCCTTTCGGCATCTCTTGCCTGTAGGAACTTCCTAGACTAGCCTTGATCTCTCGCTTCTTTTATGTTTATGTCTATACCTCGTTACTTGGGGAACTTACTACTTATATGAAATACCTGAAGGCTATTAGATCGTCTTAAAGGAAATTTTCTGAGAAATGAATGAATCTAACATCTTCTAGGCACTCTATTACTTGCTCTGGCTTTTTCTATTCTTTCTCTAGTATCCTAGATGGGTAGCCTTATACTTTCACTATCTTATTCTGCCTCTTTACTTATCTTTATTTCTAGCTGCTTACACTTCTATACATCATTTCTTACTTTCTTATAGCTCCCCTATCCCATTCTCTTTGGGTAACTTTCCTTAGAATCTTACTGTCTGGTTTCATAGCTCATTTATACTCCTGATAATAGATCAGAATAACTCCAGGGAAAATTCTTATCGTAAGTCTAGAGTATAGTTATTCTCTTAAGGGGTACTATTCGAATAGTCTAGGAAAATTTACTAACCTGTCTATGGATCTTGAGGACGTACTCGAGGATCAGATACTGGAGAGGTAGTGCCCCGTATACAAGTATCTCGGACATACTATGTATACAAGACCCCAACACTCTACCCACCGCAGTCACTGAATCCCTAAACCATGCTCTGATACCATCTTTGTAACATCCCCGATCTGGGAGATTTTCCTGTAGGGGATAGACCGAACTAACCCCATAAGCCTCCGACTTTCAATCTATAAACAGACACTGGTATTCTTTTCTTTAATTAATTATATTATGTGTGGGAACGTAGCCCAAGCTTAAAATCATTACATACTGACTCAACATTTGAAATTGAAAACTCATTAACACACTTTTACAAGGACAGCCTCACAGTCAAAGACTCATACAAAACTTTAAATTGACTCTGAGAGACTCACACTCTATTTGACTTGCACTGGTGTACTCCAACCCTAGTGAATGCATCAGTATCCGTCCTCCCAAGCTTGTCCTCCGAGAATACCTGTAACCACAGAAAACTAGAAGTGTGGGGTTAGATCATCGTATAATCTAAGTGAGTGGACATAAAACTGAAAAACTGATATAAAAGCATTTGGTTTTAAGACCAAAGTTTCAGAAATAACTTTAAAAAAATTCATTTCTAAAAACTTCGTCTGAAATCTCTCTTATAAATTTTATCTTTCTAAAATCTGCTTTTTGAAAACTATTTCTAAAATCTGATTTCCGAAAGATGTATATTGAAAATCTGGAATCTGAAAACTGATATGTATCTGAAAAACTTGACGTATGAGGGCGTTACGTATCGCCATCCCCCCATACACCTATCTAGATCCAGTAATGCAAAATCATGACTTTGGGGCGTTACGTATCGCCATCCCCCAAAGCATGCACTAATGTCCCTGAAACTGGTGGTCTTGGGGCGTTACGTATCGTCGTCCCCCAAGCCACTAAACTAGAGCCGGTAGTGCTAATCCATGCTACTACCTGAACCTGAAACTAGGTTCTAGGGGCGTTACGTATCACCGTCCCCTAGCCCTGAACTAGGATTTGGGGGCGTTACGTATCGCCGTCCCCCCAGTCCTCTACATGTGTACATGTTCTCTGTCCGTCAATTCCAAACTATATCAAGTTACATACTGAGGTGGGTTTTTCCCCATGCCCCGAAAACATAAATCTCATGTTTGAAAATATTTATAACTCAAAACTCATACTGAAAAACAAACTTTCTGAATCATCACTGAATCTAAAAACATCTGTAATAAAATTCGGTCTAACGCTCTATATGCTTTTATAAAGTAAATCTGAATTAAAAAATTGTTAAATAAAATCAACACTGAGAAAAGAGGTCCACTCACTGTTTGAAGTTCCGCTAGCCTTTTATTACTTTGCTGAAGAACTTGTGTTTCCTGCGATGATCTATCATCGAATAAACTAAATTAGAATTGAACTAAGAAACACACTCGGAATTAGGCTAATATTGCTTATTCAAGTAAGCCTTTTGACTTTGAAGGTATTGTACAGATATCATGATGTATTATGAACATATGAGTTGATACGGGACTTATAGGGTAGTCCCTAACATGTACGGGTGAAGCTGAGATGGTAAGAAACTGAATTGGACAAAATTTTGACCTCGCGTCGCGATGCAAGTCATTGCATGTCGCGACGCGCGTCGTCTCGAAGCAGGCCCGAACTTTTGCCAAGCGCGTCGCGACGCGCGATCCTTTTGTGTCGCGACGCTATTCGCACCAGAAACGTTCCTATGATAATCCCGAGATCGCATCGCGACACAGGCCTTTCTGCGTCGCGACGCAGGGCCAAATTCTGGGCTTAAAAACATTAATTTACTCTTAATGTGTTCACTTTTTTCCCTCAGACAATCCACACAAGGATATAGCCTCAAAAACCAATCAAAACATCACCAATTATTCAAAATACAATCAACATCATTCTCAATGCTAGTTCATATCTATTCTTAATCTAAATTTCTAACTTAACAAATTGGGGGATTCTCTTCAATCACCATTCTTCTTAGATCAACCATCAATCATTCATCTTCACTTTCAAGTCAATCATTTACTATACTCATCAAAGCTCAAAAACTCAAAAGGAAACAATTTGGGTTAAATTGGTCTTACCTCTTCTTTCTTGATTTTGTCCATCCTCCAAGTCTTTCATGGTTGACCATGATCTTCCATGCTTCACTTTCTCTCATTTTCTATCTTTTCCTTCTATTCTTTCCTTCTTCTTTTCTTCTTTTCCCTCATATTCCTTCTACGTTTTCTTCTTCTTCATCTTGTTTCTAATTTTGTGAATTGTCAATAGTAACCCCTTTTTATACTTGGGCTTCTTTGAAATTGTCAAAGGTAGAGAAAAATGTGGAATTTTGTAGAAGTTTTGAGATTTCTCTAGAATGACCCCCGGACACTATTCATCCAAATTTTTGATCTGCTTTTTTGACTCGTTTCTGGTCCGAATTTGGAAAAATGTTCAACGCGAAAGTTGTAGATCTCGATCTCAACTTTCCGATGATATAAATACATCAGTGTCTCAACATAATTTGTATTATGATACCTTCGTCCCACAATACCACGGTACTATAGTATAACAATAGTAGAATTACCGGTCGTTACATTTCTGGTCAAGGTTTACATATCTGGTCAGTTAGTAAACCCGTGAGACCGGTACGTGTCGTATATTAGAATTGTTCTAATGGTTTATCTCAGTAAATTATGAATCTTGGGAGACTCGTATAGATACGTAGGTATTTATTGGATAAATATTGAATGACTCATTCGAAGATTCCTGATAGATGGTACACCAACGTCAATAAGAATCTTTACGAGTCGAATAACATATTAGCTCATTTGACTTATGATACCACTATGGATATGTGAGATATCCTCCAAGCTTTGATGACAGTCACGTCAACGATCTTTTAGATCAGACCTCCGCCCATTCATCGGGTATAGATTGATACTCACGATATCCTGTGATGTATCCATAGAGGATCTGTCAGTCCCATGTACGGGATTTAGATGTCCAATTTGTGATTCTTTGAAATACTTGGCCGAGGTATGATTTGGAAACGAGTTCCGAATATTTATTGAAGAATCATAATTATGTCGCGACATATGAATTGTTCATAGCGGAGATTTGACGTTTAATCTATATCTCTGGAAGAATTCGGATAGCCTATGAAAGATAGATTATATATGCAATGACTTCGACTTGGATGGTTCAACTCGATTATCTGTGGTCCTCATAATTTATGTGGATGAATTACGGACATGGAAATGGTTTCCATGACAGATAAACATGAACCTAGAGAGTCTCACGATATAAAGTGTACTCGTTGAGCACTTGGGCAATTAATTATGGATAATTCAGATTATTCATAATATACATATGCGTATTAAATAATGTGTATTTGTATACGATACATAATTTATTTTAGATACACATTATTGACTTATTGGATTTTGACACTTGTTTATTATTATTATTTATTTATTTATTAATTATTATTATTAATAAAATTGGAAGAATATTCTTGGAATATTTTTCCATGTATTTATTTGTCATTTTTTTTAATAATTAAATGAATTATTTAATTAATTTATTTTAACTGAAGAATATTACATGAATATTCTTTAATTTGGCAAATTTTGATTTGCCAAACCATGTGTATTTGACACATAGATTTTTAATTAACAAAATCAAAATAAATATTTTTTTTATTGGATAAGATTAAAAGGTGTCAAATTCATGGCCACAAAATTTGTTAATTTTTTTTGTTGGAAAATTGGGTGAATTTCGGCCATTAGGGTTTTTTCAATATAAAAATGAAACTTGTTTCATTTTATAAGTTGACTCTCATGTGTTAAGAAATAAAAAAAAAGATGGGTTAAGGTTTGAGAATTAATCAAACAACACCAAGGAGAATGGAATTAAAATTGGAGCTTGGAATTAAGGTAATTAAAGGTTTCCAATTTCCAATTTCTTATTTTTTTATTTGTTTTAAAGCATGAAAATATATATGAGATATGTATTTTATATTTTTTAGAAGATATGTATCTTGGATATATGTTTGAAACAAAAAATGACATGAATCCAACAACTCAAGGAACATTAGATCATTTGCAATTGCCAACAGGTCCAATCACACGCCAAAGAGCTAAGAAGATCAGAGACGCAATGGCGGGGCTAGCGCAGAATGCCATGGTCGAGTGTGACAGAAAACTCCGGGGCATATTGGCGTCACATGAGGGCTTCAATGGAGTGGGTCCAAAGCTATTTCACTTGACCCAAGTCATACCAGAGTAACGCACCAGCAATCTTGAAGCCGAGTATATTTTTAACGGATTAAGCCGATTCAAGCCCGACACTAAATATTCGGCCAAGACAAGACTTATTGGACTTTATGACACATCATTATGCCTTTATACATGGAAGCCACGAATTTGGAGGACTTTTGGTGCAAGGAAACAACTTTAGACAAATTTGGAAAAGTTTTCCACATTTGTTGACTTTTATGATTTTGTGTTTTTACTTTAGACTTTTTTTGGCAAAGTTATTTATTAAGTCTTTGTTTGTTATTGATTAAGTCTTTGTTTCTTTTGACTTTGTGTTTGTTATTAAATGTCTATTAAGGGCATGGCCATTTAATAGCCATTAGTTAGCAACTTAGGGTGTTTTGGTCATTTTGCACCCATTAGGGTTTCTTTCATTGTACTATTTAAACTCATTTCATCTTAATGAGAAGCTAATCACCAAATTTCGAATTTCATCTTCATTTTGAAGTCTTGGCTATTGCCTAAATTGCTTAAGGGAGGGATTCCCCTTATCTCATGCAATCGACTTATCTAAGGCGTGGCAACCTTAGTGGCGTCTCCGTGCTAGCAGAACATTTCAAGGAATCATCTTAAGGGTTCTCAAAGACAAGTTCTTTGTGGGTTCTTTGTGGTATTGGAAGGGTTTTGTTCCTATAAAATCAAATTCGCGGTTCTTGGGGTTCTGTCCGTTGCAAGGGGTTTGCTTGGCCTAATCCTCCAAGTGAGTTTCCGCGTCAAAAAACTTGGTGTCAATTGATTAATTAACCTTAATAGTTTCTTTATTAAAGCATGTGTAATTGGATTAATTAGTGAATTAATCTTCAAAATTAAAATTGTCATTCTAGAGTGATGTTGCCTAGAATTGTTCTTGGAACTTTATATTGTGGTGATTTAATTTGGTTCAAATAAATTGGATTTATTTGGTGTATAAATTGAATCATGGCATGAAAATTGGAAAAAATAAAAACTGGATCAGATCTGGTTTTGTATTTTAAATCAGAATATTTTTCATGTAAAAATATATTATTTGGATGATATTGGATGTGTATTGGGTGGTGGATAAATTTCGGAAATTGTTCCAGGGTAAAAACGCGAGAAAATGGCGAAATTCACTTCGAAACGGGCTTCACTCATGCCGGCTATGAACCCAGCGAACTGGGCACTGTTCAGGCAGCCCTAGGGCTGATCGAACACTGCCCGAGTGACCGGGTTGCCCCGGCTCGACTGATGGTCAACCGATTTGACCGTTTGCCCGTTACGCGTATTATTTGTCGAAAAATATTTTCGTAAAATAATTTGTCGTGTAACGAAATATATTATGTTATTAAATATTAATAAATAATATATTTAAACTTATTTGAGTAAATTATAAATATTTGATATTTATTAATTTGCTCGGAAAAATTTTAAAATGTTTAAAAACTTTTTTCGCCCTCCACAGCGCCCTTCCACTGCACTTACCCTAACAATCACATCATACAAGGTGTCTTCATTCTCATATCACCACATAGACGATCCCGGATCAAGGTTGCCATACAATTATAAAATGGACCGCAACTATAGATAAACCGTAAATAAAGTACCCATTTTGCTTGCTCTCTAAGGACTATTTTAGATTACTAACTTCAAACTTAAATCCTCTTGTGTATGACACTCATACACTAGGTCTGAAGGCACATGAGTAATCAAGGGTAAATAAGATAATTTACAATATATAATTTAATGTTCAAATATATGCCAAAAAGCATAATGTAATTTGTAAACGGGATCATATTTTAAGTAATAAACAGTGCAATTATTCATTTATTAACATGTTAATTTTAAAGTCTCATATTATAAATTATCATGTATGCCCTAAATACTTAATGTACTTTCAGACTTAGTGTATAAGTGTTATACACAAGAGGATTTAAGTTTGAAATTAGTAATCCTAAATAGTTCGTAGAGAGCAAACAAAGATGGACACTTTGTTTGTGGTTTATCTATAGCTGCGGTCCATTCCATATTGTATGACGACTTTGATCTGAGTTCGTTCATGTGGTGACATGGGAATAGAGGCACCTTATATGATGCGATCATATAGAACTGGACCAAGAAAAAAATGAATTTCTTTTAATATCCGTTAAACAAAGAAATTCATATCAGTCTAATAGATGATCTTATATGGGTTGCTCTGAATCATGAGTATACTTCGAACTCCTGCATGGTAGGCTATGTCCTTTGATTTACAAATGTGATGTTGGTCAATAGCTACGTATTTTTGGGACATGGTTTGGTTTGTGGCTGGGAATGTCTTACATAGATATAAAATCCACTCATTCTTGTGAGAAGTAGATGAGTATATTCCTTAAGGGTTGATTCGGTACTTGAACGGTTAGAGCGCTCAAGTCTTTCTATTATGAATAGAAAAATTAATATTCATAATAGTTATGAATAAATCGTTCATTAGATAATCAATGGTATTTATGACACAAAATAATTAGAGGGGTATAACAGACATTATGACCCGGCTCTAATTATGAGATACTCATGGAGGGTTAATCTATATGCAGTGATTATAGTGTCTCACACTTTTGATACTTGAGAACATGCCTTACAGTCACCCAATGATATAATCCTTGGTTTGACTGAAAATTACTGACTACTTTTACTGCATAACTGATGTTTGGTCTCGTGCATATCAAAACATAGCATACATGAGACTTTCAATAGTATAGGCATGTGGGATATGTCTCATTTTCTCAACTGCTTGAGGTGTCTTAGGAAACTGTTCATTTGACAAGTGAATTCCATGTCGGAAAAAATGAATTGTCTTTCTTAGAACTCTGTGTCTAGAACCGCACAATAATCTTATCGATATAGGATGCATGAGACATAGCTAACAGTCATCTCTTATTATCCCGAATAATATGGATCCCAAGTATATAACTAGTCTCTCTCAAATATTTCATTTGGAATTTGATTAGCTAGCCAGGATTTTACCTCCGACAATACTTTTACATAATTCTCAATGAGTAAAATATCATCGATGTATAATACGAGAAAAAACACCTTATCCCAAATGACATGCTTGTATACACAAGGCTCATTGACGTTCGGCTTAAAATCATAAGACTTGATTATCGCATGAAATCTTATTTTCCAAGATCAAAATGCTTGCTTTAGTCCATAAATAGACATTTGCAGCTTGCAAACCTTTTACTTTTGATTTTAGGCAACGAATCTCTCTAGTTGTACAATACATATGCTCTCATCAAGACTATCATACAAGAATATTGTCTTGACGTCCATTTTCCATATCTCATATTCATAGTATGTGGAAATGGATAGAAGAGTGTGAATAGATTTAATCATGGCTACTGGCGAGAAAATATCCTCATAGTCGACTTTCTCTTTCTGGATCTAACCCTTTGGCCATTAACCTAGCTTTGAAGGTCTGTACCTTCCGATATACTCATCTCTTCTTCTTGACGATTACTTGCAACCTATAGGTTTTACCCTATCAGGTTGACCTACAAGATCCCAGACTGAGTTGGAGTACACAGACTCCATCTCCAGATTCATGTCTTTGAGCCATTTCTTTTTATCAGGATCATCCATTGCATTATAATAGCTCAATAGATCATCTACATCATTAATGGAGGCGAGAATGTTTTCCTCTCTAATCTCTAGATAGCGATCAGGTTGTCGCATAACCCTCCCATTGCGTCTAGGTGGTAGACTCTCTTGATATAACTGCATCTGATGCTTAGATATCAAAAGTGTTACGTTATTGCAATTGTCAACAATTGTTATTGATGATGCATTGGTCTAACCAAAAAATAACTCATCGAGTACCAATTTACTGCGAGGTATGAATTCTCTCATATAGTCATCCTCAAGAAATACAAACACTTTGGTCTCAACCTAGACTATAAAAGAATCGTATCACAATCTCTTTAGGATAGCCTACAAATAGGCACACCTTAAACGCGACTCGAACATTATAGTTTTGTTCTTCAACATATGCGCTTGACACCTCCATATGCGAATATTGCAAACTGGCTTTGGGACCGCTCCACAACTCTAAAAGTGTCATAGGCATAGACTTAGATGGAACTACATTAAGGATATACGTTGTTGTCTGTGATGTATACCCTTAAAAAGAACTAGGTAATGAACTGTTAATAAACATTGATCTAATCATGTCTAGTAGGGTTTGATTTCTCATTTCTGCAACACCATTTTGTTGTAGTGTTCCAGGTGCTATGAGTTGGGATATCATCCCATGCTCAATTAAGAACTCTTTGAATTCATTGTCGAGGTATTCTCCTCCACGATCTGATCGTAGAATTTTGATGTCCTTACCTAATCGATTTTCAACCTTAGCACAATATTCTTTGAACTTTATAAAGGTATCTGATTTATGCTGCATTAGGTAAACATGCACATATCTAGAATAATTGTCAACAAATGTGATGAAATATTCATAATCACTTAGTGATTGATTGGATCTTTGCCATTTTTTAATAAATGGTCCATTGGTCATATTACCTTCTAGACTAGACTCATAGACTGGTAAATTACGGTCATTTAACTGACTTAAAGATCCTCTTTCTACTAATCTGTTCATCTTGTCAAGGTTAATATGGCCAAGTCTGAGATGCCACAGATATGTGTTATCGTGAGAAATACTTTGCCATTTTGTTTTGGGTTTTTCAACTTAAATATCTCAGTGTTGAGTAGTGAGCTATGTGTTAACAGTCTTAACACATACAAGTTATCTAATCCTTTGCATATTGGTAATCCATTTTGAAATAATAACGATTATTATTAAATAAAATGGAAACCATCATGCAATAATTTTGAAATAGAATATAAAGTTCTGCCACAAACTATGAATAAATAACACTTTTTTTAAATTCAAATAACTTTTATTTGAAAATAGAAAACTGATAAATCCCACTGTTTTTACTGAAACAGCATCCATTTTCTTGACTCATGAGAAAGTTACCGTTATCAAGGTCTTTCCATATATCAAGTAGTTGTACATTTTATCTTCCTAGTGTTTCTTTCTTTTCTTTGTAGTTTTGAAAGACTCGGCAACACTTGCCTCTCTATTAGGCTTACGAGGATCCATCAGCATGGACTCGAAATGGGTGAGCTCATTTAGCAGTTTTGTAAGAGTGAAAATCAACTTGTTCATAATATAGTTGGTCTCAAACTACATGAAACTCTTCAAAAGAGATCATATTATAATGGTCATATAGCTATGTTATAATGGTCATATAGCTATGGGGCGGCCGCATTGAAGTGGGTCATTATCCTCAAGATGTTCTTTTGGATGGATGTCCCTTTCTTCCTTCATCATCGTGGCCATCACTAAGACTAAGTCCCCATGACGTTACAATTCCGAAGGGTATCCGAACATGTCTTGAAATGACTGCATCATTACGGATGTTATAGCCATTGGTTCATGCTTTGAAGCAAGAACATCAGACATCATTGCTAGTAAATAGTAGTTGGTCTTCTCATTGGCCGTACCCACTTTTGTGAGTATCATATACAGCTTGGCTCTGGAGGTCATTCCTCATTCATGACAAATTTAAGGTCTTCAAAAGACCAAGATAACTTTCATGTTACTTTTCTTTTAATGTAACTTTCTCTCGTATATTTCTCGTTGGCAAGTATGGAAATATCAGGAAAATGGCTGATAAATTTTAAAATAAACATGCATTCAAAAATTTCATTCATCGCATATTGAAATCCTCCCAAGCATTTTGGCATAAAATTAAAAATGATGCATGGACCATGTAAAATGAATCAGAAACCTGAAAACAATTACTATGCCACGGAAATCTATCTTCCCACAAATAAGTGTCATCATAGGGTAGGTCAAGTTTTTGCATGATAGATCCGGACAATCTTAATTGATTAATATATGCTGAAATAATTCTTATTCCTATATTAACCAACCACCGTTTGATTTGATGAATGAATTTTGATTAACATTTTAATCATTCCTTTGTGAGTGTAACCCGTTGTTTCAATACCCTTGGAGTTAACTAGTGAAGTGCCGTCCTATGGTATGTCAGCTCACCAGATGCATCTAGAGTTCCTATCCTCTAGGAATCCAAACCTGATATTGACCTAAAATAGACACCATTCGTAGGGGATGAAAACAAAGTTGTCTCAAGGCGCCTTTTGAATCTCACATTTTCAGACTAATAACGGAGATCATGAGATATATTGTCATATATCTCTCCCCCACTCACTATTTAAAATTTAAGGTTTCTAATATTTTAATTCATTAGTGTCTATAAGTTTATGCTCGGCTAAAACATAACTTCTATTTTACACTAGTGTATAATTAATGATCTAACCAATTTTAACTCTTAAAATTTTATTCATTAATTCCCATTAGTCTCCATTAATATTTTACTTAATTAAAATAATTTAATTAAGTTTGGTTTAGTGACCAAATATATTTTAAAACTTAAAATATCAGTACATTAAAAGGTTTAAAAATTAGAATTTAACAAATGGACAAATTTTAATTAATATAAGCACGTTATAAATTCCAATGGTACATGAAATTATATCCTGAGTGCATACCATACTACCGTCTATTCGAAACTGACTATGGAATTTACGTCCGGGTTTCCATCCGATATACCAATGGAAAAATAAAGCACCTTTAAAGTCTATGTGTAATTTTGAATTTCTAATTTTAAACCATTAAACCAATTAATCTATTAATTTGTTTCTATATGCATAACATATTCCAATTTAACACTTTTAAATTTCATAAAATCATATTTTATGATTAGAATATTCACGCATCTATTACATGTTATGCATGTGAAAAATACAAGAGTAGTGTAGGCACTGCATTTTTACATGTAAGTCCCGATGATGAGTCTCATATGGAGACACTACATCTCTTTAAATTGTGGAAGTCGCGGGAAACGGATGTCGGAAGGGAAGAGTCAGACATTGACATCTTGTTGGATTTAATTCGCTTGTTTAGCTTCGGGTTCGCTCGTTGGACCTCTGTTTTAAAACACAACCTTAGCCCAAATCCACCACAATTCACACCACTCACGCCCATTACCCATGCAGCAGCCACTCACGCATTACCCTTCATCCAGCCCCTGAAGTCAGCCCCTGAACACGCCCAAACCAGCCCTTGAAGTCAGCCCCTGAACACGCCCGAATGCCACTGAAGTCAGCCCCTGAACACGCCCAAACCAGCCCCTGAAGTCAGCCCTTGAAAACGCCCAAACCAGCCCCTGAAGTCAGCCCATGAACACGCCCGAATACCCCTGAAGTCAGCCCCTGAACACGCCAAAACCAGCCCCTGAAGTCAGCCCCTGAACACTCCTGAATGCCCTTGAAACTACCTCTAATACACGCCCAATGAGTCCATTCACGCCCATCACCTTCCAAATTAAACAAAAACACATATTAAACACATGCTAAAATCAAGACAAATCACATTCCCTAATTAAAAGATACAAATCAAATCTAATCAAACGCTTTCCTAATTTGATTAAATTACATACCTAAATAAAACAAATCAAATCAAATCAAATATATCATCTTCCTAATCAAATCAAATCATATCTAATCACTTCCCTAATTAAAAGATTTTTCCCTATCACACACTAATTAAAAATATCTCCCATAATTACACAAATCATTTCCTTTTCACACAAGGTAAACCCCAACCCTTTGCCTATAAAAAGAAACCTAAACCCAACCTTGAAGCCCTAGTAACTCACGCCCAAAGCAACAAGAAAAAAAAGAAAATAATTCTCTCTTCTCCTCCTCCCTACCATCACCGAATCACTCTCCCAAAACAGCAAAGGAACATCACCAAAACACCCCCCTAAACAGTAAGCATCATCACTGAAACAAACCTCTGAAACACATCCACTGACCACCAAAAAAAGGCCCTGAAACACAGCCCCTGACCACTGCAAAACACCCCTGAAACACAGCCCACTGACCACTGCAAAACACCCTGAAAACACAGCCCTAATTCACGCACCAACAGCCTTAAACAGTAGCCCCAATTCACGCCAAAAGCAACACCAAAACTGCAGCCCAAACAGATAAAACCGCAACCCTTAATACCCTCAAAAACGCAAAAACAGTCCCTTAATACAGTGAAAATAGTGACCAGAAAATACAGCAAAAACAACAGCAAAACGGAGTAAAAACCGCAGCCCAAACAGCGAAACAGCGAAGGAAAACATTGAACTATTGAACCGGAGGAGTTGCGGAGCATCAACCCTTCCGACAACCGCGTAGCGCACTTCGAGAGACGACTTAAGAGGTTAGACCTGAGGGCACCCTTTTTATTTATTCTCCTTTATTTTCATTTATTTTCTTACTTTATTTCACATGAGTATTGTGGATTGGTGTATGATATGACTTTCGGATGAATGGAATATGTGTTCTCTCTTGCGGTATATCGGATGGAAACCCAGACATAAATTCCGTAGCCGAATCCGAATGGACGGTAGTGCGGTCTGTACTTGGGAAACAACTTCATGTACCACTTGAGAGACACACATATTTTGTTTCATCCAACCTTGTGTTTGAGCATGATTTAGTCGTTAGTATGTTATTTATTTTTAAGCATTATTTAGTCGTTAGTATGTTATTACTTTCTGCATGTGACTTATTTATGCATTGTAATGTAATGCGCATGGGCAAATCAAGTTGGATTAAAGGTCTTCCGTTTTGAGGCATGAAAAGCCTAAGGGCTACCTTTACCATGACGTTTTGCCGCGCCGGACGAAGTACACTCGATTGAATGTGAGATATATTCAATCAGGCATACGAGGTCCTACATCGTGTATTTGTTTATCCATATATGTGTTTGTGTCATTTCAGATGTCATTTTGGCAATCTCGTTCGAACGCGTTTCCAAACGCTACATGGACATATGCATCCTGCCTCATTCCGTTCGAACGTGTTTACGAACGCAACATGAATGTATGCATTCTGTCTCATTTCCGTTCGAACGCGTCTCAGAACGCTACTCGAACGCGCATGCATTTTATTGTATCATACATCAGGTCTTATCCCGTTCGAACGCGTTATCAAACGCTATATAAACGCGGACATTCTGTTTATCGTTCGAACGCGTTATCAAACGCTACTCGAACGCTTGCATTCTGTTTACCATTCGAAAGCGTTTACGAACGCTACATGAACGCGCACACACTGGACAGATTCCTTCATCATGTTTCATGCATGTTTGTTTCCTTAGTCATTCCATTCCCCATCATATGCTTAGTTAGCTCTCTTTAATATTTATGCTTTTACCGTTATTGTTTATTTATATTTTCCGCATTTATTTATTCGATATGCTCATGAGATTGTATGCTCGCTTTCATTATTAATGCCTTTATAGTTGTTATTAGTTACATTATTGCACTTTATTGTTTAATACGCTCATGAATTATGTATTTTGCCTTCATTTTTTTCATTTACGATTATGGGTGTGCAAACTTGCATGTTGCTTAAATTATCTGGTACGTGTTGCATGAGATTTGGTTGTACTATTGCATAAATCCTTTCATTACAAGTGGCATAAGTAAGGGACCATTCTGAACCCAACGGTTTGAGGTATTCCCTTGCGAGGGGTGAGTGCGGCCTTAAATCATTTTCCCGGTTCACACCGGGTGGCAACTCCATTTTTAGTTCTCCGGTTTAGTTCCCCTGTGGGCTACTCCGTACTCCCGACCGGGTCGCGAGCCTGGGACAGCGTCACCGATTTCTGTTTCCTACAGTCTGGCGACTCCACTGGGGATAGAGAATCGACCCCGAAATAATGTCTTGTAATGTTTGTGATTTTTGTTTTAGTTAACCGTGTCTACAATGGGTTGAAGGGGTTTAATCAAAGGCACTATTAGAGCTAGGTAATGGTTTGGAGTCCTCCTTCATTCACTACCTTTCTATAAGGAAAAGCTATGAAGGCACCTAGATAATCATTTACTCGAAACTTACTGTGATGGACTAATTTGGAGGACTTGTTGTTTATTCCTGTCACCAAGGTGATAAGAGCCTAAGAGGTTTGGGTATTTAAGAGAGTTCGCTCCACCCTCCCTCTGGGGAATCTACAATAGGAAATTTATTTGACAGTCAGTCACGCATCATAACTCGTTGGCACGTACCTTAGCGTATAAAAAAGGGTGTGCTCACTTGGTCGCTTGGACCCTTGAGTGGGGAGACCTAGTCGTTGGCAATCCTTCGCCGATGAGAGTATTTGTCTACACTCCCGTAAACCCACGTGTGAACTGTAGTTGTAGGACCAATAGAAACCATTCCTTCATGCTTGCGTTTAGGACCATCGTCATTTAGATTCAATTGGACTTTTTGTCATGAGGTATGTGCTTGTTAGGCCATTTAAACCGGGACGAGTCCGTGTTTTATGGAAATTGGGCCAAAAGCTTCTGAAATGCCAATGGGCCATTTTGTGTTTAGGCCTTTTATCATTTGAAAGTGTAAACATGTTGGGCCTTTTCAACTGGGACAAGTTTGCACCGCGCAATAGTATGGTTGAATACTTTGGAATGATAATAGGCCGACTTATATATTTGCATCGCATGCATACACGCTAACATACGGTTTTAAAAGACACCATAGATACCCGTTGGGTTAGGGAAGAGGGCAGACTTTTCAAAAGGCCGTCAACGAATATGAGTGAATCAGAGAACGAGGTATCCCGTATGGATCAGTTGGAGAATAGTCTCACTAAGGTCACTGAACAATTGCAAGCTTTGACTACCGCTATGGCTAATATGGTCGTGCCCCGTGCTGGGGGAGGCTCTGAGAATGTGAGGCGTGAGGACCCTCCGAACAGATTGAGTGATGATATCTCTGTCTTTGATGACAACATGGCTGAGTATGAAGCATGCGCCTTTGGACTGACAGCATTGATAACTTTGAAGGCTAAGAACGTCGAAGTTTACGGAGACTCGATGTTGGTAGTCCAACATATGCAATGAGAATGGGAATTGAAGGATGAACGGTTGAAACCCTACTTATTCCACCTCAGGAATCTGGCACAAGCCCTCCCCGATTGTAAATTTCAGCACTTGCCGCGAGAAGAAAATCAAATGGCAGACGCATTGGCTACGCTTGCCGCAGCTTGGGAAAATCCGTAGAAGTTGGTAATGAGGCCTCTAGTGTTGACAACGACGAGCAAACCAGTTTATGAGATAGAAAGAATCTTGGAAGTAGAAGTCGATGATGAGGAACCTTGGTACCATGATATTCAGCGATACCTGGAACACAGAGAACTCCCAGAATGAGCAAGCAAAAAGATAGGATAGTCATTCAGAAATTGGTTTCTCAGTATGTGATTTTGAATGGAGAGATATACAAGAGGCAGGCAAATGGCATTCAGCTGAAGTGTTTAAGAAAAGAAGAAGCTCAGAAGGCAATGGAAGAAATACATGTCGGGGTATGTGGACCGCACATGAATGGGTTGAATTTGTCTCACAAGATTGTAAGACAAGGTTTCTACTGGTTGACCATGGAGACAGACTGTGCAAAGCTGGTAAAACATTGGCACGATTGTCAAGCACATGGTAATATGAACCATCTGCCTCACACAGAGTTACACAGGCTATCAGAGCTATGGCCTTTTTCAGCATGGGGAATTGACATGATCGGAGAGATTCGACCGAATGCATCGAATGGACATCATTTCAGAGTGGTGGCAGTGGACTACTTCTCAAAATGGGTGGAAGCCGAGTCATTTCGTAACGTCAAAGCAAAGCAGATGACGAAGTTTATAGCTCGGAACATCATATGTCGATATGGGATGCCGCATCATGTAGTGACAGATAACGGAGTTCAGTTTCAAGGGGAAACGAAGGCAATGCTACAGAGATATGGGATAGGACATCACAAGTCGTCACCTTACAGACCACAGGCAAATGGGGCAGTCGAGGCAGCCAATAAGACAGTAAAGAAGATATTAGCCAAGATGATAGAAAACTACAAGGATTGGGCCGACAAGCTACCGTATGCCCTGTGGGGGTACAGAACTTTGGTGAGAACAGCAACAAGAGCCACGCCTTATTCTTTGGTCTACGGAATGGAAGCGGTACTACCAGTGGAAGTCGAGATACAGTCTATGCGGGTATTAGCAGAAGCAGAATTACCTGAGCGTGAATGGGCCTCGCAGAGGTTTGAACAGTTGGCATTGTTCGATGAGAAGAGAATGAAGTCCTTATGTCACATGCAGTTATACCAGAAGAGGTTAGCTCGAGCATTCAACAAGAAGGTGCACCCTACCAAGATCAGAAATGGTGATCTGGTGCTTAAGCAATTGAAGCCGTCGATGACAGATCCAAGAGGAAAATTCAGACCTAACTGGGAATGACCTTACATAATCTAGAAAGTAATGGGAAATGGGGCAGTGAGACTGTCAGATTTGGAAGGGAACGAGTTCACCGAGCCAATCAATGTGGACAGATTGAAGTAATATTTTGCCTGAGAAAGAGAAGACCCGACAGAGGACCTAACCCAAAGGGATAAGGAATTCATCCATGCATGCATACACGTAACATACTTGCATTCTTTTTCGTGTTTTGTTTGTTCTGTGTTTGCAGGTTTCAGAAAAAAGAGAATCGAACAATCACCAAAAGAGAACCGGCAGGAGGAAACTATAAAGCAGATCCAGGGGACGATCGGAGACATGTGTAGGCACATGGCGCCAAGGAGCAGAAAGAGGATCTAACCCATCATGAACAGGGAGTACCTCCGCACATGCATACGTACAGAACACATGCACACGTTTTTATTATGCTGTTTTATTTGTGTTCGCAGGTCTCGAAAGAAAAGAAAGGAAAGCGGCGAAGTACAAGCAAGTTGAGAGCAAACAAAACAATGTCATCAGTTTCAGAAATGAGTCAGTGTTAGTTTCGGGTGGGAATCCCAAGGTTGAGGCCCATATGAGTATGAATTTCGAGAATGGATCCCGGGGGGCAAAGCCCACATTGTCAGTGGTGGAACATCAGATTTTCGTAGAGTGAGTGAGTGAAAAAAAAAAGGAGAGAAAGAGAGAGAGGAATCTTTGATAGTCAGGCATATGTCCGGTGATGACATTGTTTACTGCGGGGAGAAACCTTAGAAACGATAAGTGCGAGATGTGCTCTCATCTGGTATTCTGAGTAGTTGATCTCGGCTAGACTCGCGAGCACTTGATTACGGGATCTCAGCAGTAGAAGCCTGAGTAGTTGACGAAATGACTAGTTGAAGAGATGGTGGTTCAATGAATGACCGTTCGCCTGGATGTCCATCATGTTTACTTATATTACGATATATGATATGGTTGGAAACAAAGTAAAAGTCTCTGAAAAGAAAAAAAATAGACCACCTATAACCGATAAGCGTGAAGCTACCCATGGGCGAGTATTAGGACCACTATGAGGAGAAATACTACCTTAAAGGGTAGGTGTGTCGAGAAAAAAAAAGAAAAAAAAAAGAAAAAAAGTTCAAAATGAAAAGAAAGAAAAGAAATAGACGAAAGAAAAGAAGAAGAAAACCATATCATGTTGAGTACGAGGAAGTAATCGCAGAGTATGGTCAAGACATCTCGGTTGGTTAGACCCACTGATCCAATTCTCTGAGACAAAATCATCGAGTTGGCTTACTTAAAGATTAAGCTACGAAAGAGCCTTGGCACACACACACTAGGAGTCTAGTTCAGATCACTCATTCGGACGATCTAATTTGAGTGTATTACGCACTTTGAAGGTTCTCTGGTTTCGACGCGAAGCATTCTTTGAGGACGAAAATATGTTTAGCTATCAGGATTATCTCGTGAGAAATAGTACTTATGAGAGCATCAAAGAACAGAAAAACGAACCGAGACTGGGGGCGACCAGTCTACCCTTTCTCATACAGCACTGTTTGGGAACGAACCATCACATCAGCGTCAGTATCGGTCTTGGGGATGAGTCCCAGGGTCGAGGCCCACATCAGCATTAGTATCAGTTTTGGGGATGAGTCTTAGGGTCGAGGCCCACATCAGTATCAATATCAGTTTTGGGGATGAGTCACAGGGTCGAGGCCCACATCAGCATCAATATCAGTTTTGGGGATGAGTCCCAAGGTCGAGGCCCAGATCAGTATCAATTTTAGGGATGAGTCCAAGGGTCGAGGCCCACATCAGTATCAGTTTTGGGGATGAGTCCAAGGGTCGAGGCCCACATTATTAGCAGTTGACGGGATGAGTCCCAGGGCTGAGGCCCACATCAATATCAGTATCAGTTTTAGGGATGAGTCTCAGGTTGAGGACCACATCAACATCAGTATCAATTTTAAGGATGAGTCTCAGGGTTGAGGCCCACATCAACATCAGTATCAGTTTTAGAGATGAGTCCCAAGGTTGAGGCCCACATCAACATTAGTATCAGTTTTGGGGATGAGTCCTAGGGTCGAGGCCCACATCAGCATCAGTATCAGTTTTGGGATGCGTCCCAAGGTCGAGGCCCACATCATCATCAGTTTTGGGATGCGTCCCAGGGTCATGACCCGCATTGTCAGCGGTATTGGGATGCGTCCCAGGGTCGAGGCCCCCGTTGTCGGTTGTAGTTCCGGGATGCGTCCCAGGGTCGAGGCCCCCTACATCATCAATTTTGGGATGCGTCCCAGGATCGTGACCCGCATTGTCAGCGGTATTGGGATGCATCCCAGGGTCGAGGCCCCCGTTGTCGGTTGTAGTTATTGGGATGCGTCCCAGGGTCGAGGCCCCCATTTTCGGTTGCAGTTAATAGGATGCTTCCCAGGGTCGAGGCCCACTGCATCATCAACTCTGTTTGAAGCAGCATGCAAGTCAGGTGGCAGCTGGCGGGCCAAATAAGTAAAAATGCATTGCATAACTTTGATAGGATTGTCATTGTCACACACTACACAAGTCCCATCAAAGTGGGGGCGATTGTAGGCACTGCATTTTTTCATGTAAGTCCCGATGATGAGTCTCACATGAAGACACTACCTCTTTAAATTGTGGAAGTCGCGGGAAACAGACGTCGAAAGGGAAGAGTCAGACATTGACATCTTGTTGGATTAAATTCGCTTGTTTAGCTTCGGGTTCGCTCGTTGGACCTCTGTTTTAAAACACAACCTTAGACCAAATCCCCCACAATTCACACCACTCACGCCAATTACCCATGCAAAAGCCACTCACGCCATTAGCCTTCATCCAGCCCCTGAAGTCAGCCACTGAACACGCCCAAACCAGTCCCTGAAGTCAGCCCCTGAACACGCCTGAATGTCCATAAAGTCAGCCCCTGAACATGCCCAAACCAGCCCCTAAAGTCAGCCCCTGAACACGCCCAAACCAGCCCCTGAACACGCCCGAATACCCTTGAAGTCAGCCCCTGAACATGCCCAAACCAGCCCCTGAAGTCAGCCCCTGAACACGCCCGAATGCCTCTGAAAACTGCCTCTAATACACGCCCAATGAGTCCATTCACGCCCATCACCTTCCAAATTAAACAAAAACACATATTAAACACATGCTAAAATCAAGACAAATCAGATTCCCTAATTAAAAGATACAAATCAAATCTCATCAAACGCTTTCCTAATTCGATTAAATTACATACCTAAATAAAACAAATCAAATAAAATCAAATATATCATCTTCCAAATCAAATCAAATCATATCTAATCACTTCCCTAATTAAAAGATTTTTCCCTATCACACACTAATTAAAAATATCTCTCATAATTACACAAATCATTTCCTTTTTCACACAAGGTAAACCCAAACCCTTTGCCTATAAAAAGAAGCCTAAACCCAACCTTGAAGCCCTAGCAACTCACGCCCAAAGCAACAAGAAAAAAAATTCTCTCTTCTCCTTCTCCCTACCATCATCGAAACACTCTCCCAAAACAGCAAAGGAACATCACCAAAACACCCCCCTAAACAGTAAGCATCATCACCGAAACATACCACTGAAACACATCCCCTGACCACCAAAAACAACCCCCGACCACTGCAAAATACCACTGAAACAAAACCCCCTGACCACCGCAAAACACCTTGAAAACACAACCCTAATTCACGCACCAACAGCCTTAAACAGCAGCCCCAATTCACGCCAAAAACAACACCAAAACTGTAGCCTAAACAGTGAAAACTACAACCCCTAATACCCTCAAAAATGCAAGAACAATCCCTTAATATAGTGAAAATAGTGACAAAAAAATACAACAAAAACAACAGCAAAACGAAGTAAAAACCGCAGCCCAAACAGCGAAACAGCGAAGGAAAATGTTGAACCAGTTAACCGGAGGAGTTGCGGAGCATCAACCCTTCCGACAACCGCATAGCGCACTTCCGAGAGACGACTTAAGAGGTTAGACCTGAGGGCACCCTTTTTTATTTATTCTCCTTTATTTTCATTTATTTTCTTACTTTATTTCACATGAGTATTGTGGATTGGTGTATGATATGACTTTCGGATGAATGGAATATGTGTTCTCTCATGCGGTATATCGGATGGAAATCTAGACGTAAATTCCGTAGCCGAATCCGAATGGACAGTAGTGCGGTCTGTACTTGGGAAACAACTCCACGTACCACTCGAGAGACACACATATTTCGTTTCATCCAACCTTGTGCTAAAGCATAATTTAGTCGTTAGTATTTTATTTATTTTTAAGCATGATTTAGTCGTTAGTATGTTATTACTTTCTGCATGTTACTTATTTATGCATTGTAATGTAATGCGCATGGGCAAATCAAGTTGGATTAAAGGTCCTCTGTTTTGAGGGATGAAAAGCCGAAGGGCTGCCTTTACCATGACGTTTTGCCGCGCCGGACGAAGTACACTCGATTGAATATGAGATATGTTCAATCGGGCATACGATGTCCTACATCGTGTATTTGTTTATCCATATATGTGTTTGTGTCATTTCAGATGCCAATTTGGCAATCTCGTTCGAACGCGTTTCCAAATGCTAC